>PRKT01001167.1:6090-38728 GCA_003671525.1 Saccostrea glomerata
ACAAGTCTCCAGTTAATATCTTAAACCATTTTCGAAAAAAAGGGGGGACAAAATTGCATTTTAAAATCAGAAAAGTGTCAATAACTTGGAACCAAAGGTGAGTATTCCAAATTTTCCTATCCATGCCACAACTTCATATAATGACGCATAATTCCTGAAAGTTTCATTAAAAACCACTGAATAGTTTTCGAGAAATCGCGTGCACAAAATTTTGGGGGAAAAAATAATAATAATAATAATAATAATAAGAAACAGTAGAATCACTAGAAGGTCTTCCGTGAAAACGGAAGACCTTAATAATAAGAAACAATAGAATCACTATAAGGTCTTCCGTGAAAACGGAAGACCTTAATAATAACTAGAATCTTGCTGCCATGGCAACAAATAAGTCTTCCGTTCTTCTAAATCTGTAAGAATTTGCCTTTTTCTGTGCAATAACATAGATATCATATGTACTCTGAAAGAAAAAAAAACTATGAAAAGGTCTTTCAGTACTTAAGGTACTTTGATTTTCATGATCAATCTTATTCTGATGCATTTTGGCACTCACAAGAGCTACACGTGTATCATAGACAAACCAACAGACAAACGAACACCGTACTCTCATAAACTTCACTGTGTTAATGTTCTGACACAATTGTGATGGTGTTATAAAAATGTCATGAACTAAGTTAGTACCACATTTATACACAACATGACAAAAGGTAAAGGTTTAGATTTATTAAAATGAACACATCACATAATAAATCAAAAAACACTATGTACAACACAAGGTTGAGTACAAATAAATTAAAAACAAATACTGTTATAAAAATACATTACAAAAAACTTTGGCATCTTGGGGGCTGCTCTCTGAATTAAATACATAGATTAAAATATAACCTGGGGGGAGCCCAGCAGGTTATTAGTTGTTATCCCAGAACCTGGGGAGAGCCCAGCAGGTTCCAAATTAAAATTACCTGGGGGGAGCCCAGCAGGCAATCATCGATACCGAACAAAGCAATATTTTTTTGTTGTAGTCAATCAACCTGGGGGGAGCCCAGCAGGTTGATAATAATATAAGTACCTGGGGGGAGCCCGGCAGGTTACTAAATGTGAACTAAAAGCATGGTACTAATACAGTAGGTATTTCAATCAACCTGGGGGGAGCCCAGCAGGTTGATAATTTAAAGTAGTTAAAGTACCTGGGGGGAGCCCGGCAGGTTACTTAAATGTGAACTTAAAGCATGGTAAAAATATATTAGGTATTTTGTGTGTTGAGTACACAATTTGTAAACTTTGATAATAAAGCTTCAATGAGCATTTCGCTTATTTGAATTTGGAGGTAGAAAAATTCCAAATACATGGGAATTTTAATGTCCAAAATGAACGAGTTTTAAAATTGTTTAAAAGAGTGAGAGCCCCCAAAGAAATAGATGCCAAGACCAATACACTGTACAATATTTTAGAAAAACAAAACCGATCTAACAAATGGAAAAATTCGTACAAACTAAGTTCTGTTTCCACAGCACATTTACTTTTGTGCTTCTCTAAGTACTTTTTCATCAGTTCTTATGTACCTAACATAACAATTTGATGACCAGCATCCTAGAGTTTGTATAAGATGGTCTTCTATACCGGCTTCTGTCGCAGAAGTAGCAGCACCTATTCTAAATGAATACCCACAATATTTAGTGTCATCATAACCTAACACAGCTATTACATGTCTTAAATATGATACAAATTGATTTCTCGACAAAGGTGAACCATCAGCATGGCTCGGATGTCCGCCTCCGGAGCTAGTTTGCGAAATTTGTCCATCTGGAAACGAGAAATAGCATCAGCTATAGTATTTAGTTTCCCTGGAATGTGTCTAGCATGAACGGTAAAATGAAAACTTGCTGCGGTGAAAGTTAATTTTCGCATTAACCTCATGATTGATTTCATTTTCGAACGCCCTTTATTTATAATTTCGACTGTAGCTAAATTGTCACAATGGAAGAGAATTCTTTTTCTTGACCATTCTTGACCCCACATAACACATGCCATAACAATGGGGTAGAGTTCATAAAAAGCCATAGAAGGTTTTTCTCCACTGTGAAACATGTCTGATGGAAAAACGTCTTGGAACCACTTCCCGGCGTAGTATCCCCCAAAAGCAGAATTGGTTGCATCTGTATATAGATGCATATCTGCTGCTAAAGTTATATTATCTTCAAGGAAGAAGGCTACACCGTTCCATGAAGATAAGAATTTGTACCACATTCCCAAGTCTAACCTACATTCAGCAGTTATTGTCACATGATGATGAAGTTCCGACACTGTTGTAGATAAAGATATCAGATATGACACGAATGAACGGCCTGGATGTACAACCCGACAGGCAAAATTTAGGTGACCCAATAGACTTAGCAATTGTCGTTTAGTACATGTCTTTCTGTCCAAGAATGAATGTACTGTTTCAAGTATTCGCTGTAGTTTGTCAGTCGGAAGTCTTGCTTCCATCTTATTACTGTCCAAAACTATCCCTAAATACTCTAAGCACTGCGAAGGGCCTACACTTTTGTGGACGGCTAGAGGTATCCCCAGAATTTGAAACATGGTCGTAAGAGTGTTCATTGTTTTTTCTGCTGGAAATTCTGGAGGGTCTACTGTTAGGAAGTCATCAAGGAGATGTAAGATATTGTCAATGCCAAATTCATTTTGCGCAATCCAACAGAGAATTGTTGAAAGAGTGTCCAAAATTTTTGGGCTACTTCTTGAACCAAACACCAACCTTGTAAAGTAATAGTATTGATTATCCCATTTAATTCCATGAAACGGCCATAGGCTAGGATGAATTGGTATGAGTTTAAATGCATCTGAAATGTCTACTTTACACATCCAACTGTTTTTACCTAGTTTTTTAATCAAGTCTATTGCATGATCAATTGTTACATATGACAAAGAAAATTCACTTTTGTCAATAAGGGAATTGAGACTGGCATGATGATCTTCATTATGCGGAGCAGATAAATCGACAATAAGTTTTTTCTTTTTCGAATATTTTCCTTCTGCTACCCCTATTGGATTTACTCTGTATATGTCGAAGGGCATGGATGGGTATGGACCGGAAATGAACCCCTTTTGTAACTCTGTTTGAATTAATTGGGAAGTTATTTCTGGTTGTTTCCGAGAAGACAGTAGATTCCTGCATTCATAGGTTTCTGTGGGCAAAGTTCTAAAACCTGTGTAGAAACCAAATCTGAACCCATTCAATAAATAGTCTACAGTTTGTTTATCTGAGTGGTTAAGCAGTAATTTTTCCAACTTGTCTATGTTTACAGGAGTTGTAATGGTCCAATTTTTCAATGATTCCCCCGCTTTGGTGATTTCCCCCGGGGGTTTACCTCGTTTTTTGAAAGGCAGTCGGATTGTGAATGTCCCGGTTTTTTGCAAGATTTACATACATGTGGATTGTTGCATCGTTTGCGAGTGCACCCCATATCCTTGAAGTTGTTGCATATTTCAAGGCCATCTTTGAATTGTCTTGGTCTGCCATAACTATCATTGGAATTCAAATTAGAGTACTGTCGGTATGTCTGAGAGTAAGAATAAGGTTTGGCCCCTGTCTCGAGGTTTTGGTGACAGAAGGGAGCAGTGTGGCTAACGCTTCTACATAGTGTGCAGGTGATTGGTTTTTCATTAGCGAAGATATTGCAAAACAATGTGTTATTGCGAACTGACCAGTCAACTGGTATATTGTGGTATTTGAGGTATGCTGCAGCCCTTGCGCTAAACTGTCTATGATATTCATAGAAAGATGAGCTGCAATATCTGTTGGCCATGTCAACAATGTCTCTCTCATATAAGTCCAACTCTTGTCTTCGTCTGGGGAACGCTTCACACATAGTGTTTTTATATATGCCAAAGGCTTGAATGAACTCTGAGATTGTCAATGTTTTGTTTAGTCTGGGATCTTTTTTTTCTTTGTCAGTTTTGTCGTCGGACGGCCCGGTGTAGTATGGTATGAGGATGGTTGCTAGATTGACATCCTTACCTTCTATAATCTGCTTCCGAAGGTTCGATGCAATTGTCTCCACGTAAGGCAGTGATTCCGCCGCATATCCATATGTGGTTCTTACTCCAATGGTCCTTGGTGATGCTTGATCAGCCCATGCCGTTGTGAGAGTGTAGTCTGATTCGCTCGTCTCTCGAGGAGTTCCGCATGATACAGGTGTATTGTCATTTCGTGGATTGGTAGTTTGAGCCCCCGACTGGCGTAATTGATACGCGCTTCCTGCAGCCGCTGTTATTGAAGTTTGCGATCGGGCCATGGTGTTGACTCTTTCGGTTAACAAAATCATACTGCTTTGCAGGTTTTGTACAGTAGAAGTAAGGTTCCTTACCACGCCTAATAACTCTGTTCTAACGTCATGTCCTTGGGTGGTTGAAACCGTTTCTTGCCGCGATTCCTGGGTTCCCGATGCCTGAGAAGTTCTCGACTCATCATTTGTTACAGTTTGTTTATATAAATTCACTAATACACTTCGTCTTGTATTCTGTGGTTGTGTGATTCCTTTTAGTCTCAATTCATCTCTCAATTTTGAAACGAACCAATTTTCTGGAAGTGAATCGTCATATGTCCTAGGTTGTCGATTAACACGAGTGCGATTCCTGATAGGCGGCATTTTCTCATAAGTTTACAGTCAAGGAAAAATCACAATAGATTCCGAATATCACAAAATATGTCCATAAAACTGTTGGTATCACATGACAAAATATTGGGAAAACGAAAGTAGGAAGAATCTTTGGATTAAAGGCAAAATAATGACCAATTTAAAGGTACAATACTAAACACTTCGATTACAAAAGACAGACTGAGATAGCGTCCCTTTCTGCACTTCTGATTGGTTCCATCGATCACGTGGTTTTGTTTATAAACATCCCAGGCACATGTCTACTGATTACGTCAACAGTTAATAAGTAACATAGTTGTGTATAAACAAAAATTACATAAATTTACATTTAAACATAAAGTCGTTGATTTTTAAAGTAATAATATCGAGATTTTCCAGCAGAAAGATTATTCAATTACGGGAATTATTCAGCAATCGATTAATTGATTATATGTTGTTTAACGTCCCTCTCGAAAATTTTTCACATGGAGAAGCCTCCACTCGCTGGTGGAGACTGCAAAATGTTGTCTATCGCCATTGAGCAGTGAGGAATCTTTTTGAGCCAGTACGTACCATTTGACACACGGGACCTCGATTTAAACGATCTCATCTGAAGGACCGGTTTTCACGTGCCACAATTAAAGTCCATAATACGGATAGAACTCTAGCCATGTTTTTATTTTATTTTTCTTTTCACAAATTTGTTGCATCAGATTTACTTAAAGATCTACAACTTCATTGCAATGCATACAGCGACCGATGATTTTGATTGACAGGTGCACTTCGTGATACTTCTTAAGCAGAAAAATATAGAGAGAGTGACTGTGATGGACTATGAAATCAGAAAATATTTAATAAAGAAGGGGTACAACTGATATAGAATTGATTTTTTCTATGTAAATCGATAGGATAATCGGGATTAAAAGGGAATCTCTCTCTCTCTCTCTCTCTCTCTCACTGAGACATGTAAATTTCAGTATCTTGCGTAATGAAAAATCTACTATTATAGAATATGAATTCTGTATACATGTTAATGGTAATTATAACCAAATGTTCCAGATTTAATTGTATAACGAATTTATAATTCAAAGGCTTGTAGTTGCAATAATGTCTCCGAATAAAATCAAGAGAGGGGGGGAGGGGCTTCAAAAGAATTACATACTTGGTAATTTTATGTTTTATGAATTAAAAGGAAAATACTTAAGGTTGCATGTACATACATATAATTATATAGCATTGCATAAAATTGTGTTCATTTGTATACTTTATCTAACATATCAACAGACCTTTGCAGATGTTTTTGTATCATGTTTTTAGCGTAGCATTATTTCACACAGAAACGCGTAACTTTCACATAATGTTAACCCTTTGAGTACTACATGTAGTATTTCACAAAAATCCAAGAATCGCTTTTTCTCATCTTTAATAACTTCTTGGTTATATAAAAGTATAGATCATGTATAATAAATAACACTATAAGACTTTTAATCAATGAAATATTCGTGTTAAAACCAAATCCAATCTAAAGATTGATTTTCTTTTTTTTAAGTTGCAGATATCAATTTATTTCTAAAGGCTTTACACCTACTCTTCTTTCTCTCAGACCCCTTTTTAGTACATATAATATTTTAGAATCAAAAATAAAACTCGTATTCTGGGACAATTTCGCATTCAAATTAGAGAATGAATTAAGAATATTTTTTTTAAATATAATCATAACAGACATTACAGATTTACACTACGCTGACAACTTTAAACTATGCATATACTGAAAGCAGTAACCAACGTAATCTTTCATGCAGAAGTGGATATGGAAACTCAAAGTCTAATTATCTTTTTATGTGAAAAGTGTGGATATAGACGTCTGCGACGTCATGAATACTACCTCCGCCTTTATCTCGAAAGTTCTATTCCCACTTACAAGTCAGAGTTATCTATCTTTGCTTATTGTCACTACGTAAATAGAGAAAATGAGTTTATTGACGGAACCTTAAATCTCCAAAATGCAGAATCCGATTGAATAAATAATATGTTTAGTATTTTTGTAGAATAATTTGTTTATACATCGCTGTAATGTATACTGTGTACAATATTATTTTCTTCAAAGTGCTTAGTTGACACAGAACGGATATTTTTTTTTAGATATAAATTTGTAAATCAAAAACTTTTACTCTACAGACTAACACTACACAGCCAAATTTAAACTAATATGCATAATTATAGTGAATTAAGTAACATGCAAAAGAGAGAATATTGAATGTGTAAATATGTTGATCTGGAGAGCTTATATATGTCTCTAATGTCATCAATACTATTTCCGCCTTTATCTCGAAAGTTCTATTCTCATTCACAGGTCAGAGTTATCTTTCTTTGCCCACCTTATACATACTATGTAAATAGAGAAAATTTCGGTACCGAAAATATACAAAATGCGGAATCTGATTTAAAAACAAATAATATATTTAGTATTTGTAGAAAAATTTCTGTTTTACATAGGAATATCTTGAAAAAATATCTAAAAACAAAAAAATCAAAAATTGACCAAAAACAAATTCACTTCTGGTTCGGACAGGAAGTACTGGAAACACACGAAAACAACTTCAAAACAAATAGAATA
This sequence comes from Saccostrea glomerata, assembly GCA_003671525.1. Taxonomy (NCBI): domain Eukaryota; kingdom Metazoa; phylum Mollusca; class Bivalvia; order Ostreida; family Ostreidae; genus Saccostrea; species Saccostrea glomerata. The sequence goes on from PRKT01001167.1 coordinate 13,345, forward strand.
TCATGATCTAATACTCCTGTAAATTTCATATCTTTACCTCAAACCTTTTCCGAGAAAACTGCCGGACAAAAGTCCATTTTAAAATTCGAAAATTGGCCATAACTTCGGACCGGAAGTGAATTTTTCAATAAACGGAATTTTATATTAACTTCATATATCAACCTACTTACATGAGAAAAATTGTGAAAATCTATCCAGCCATCTCTGAGTAATCACGCTCACAAAATTTGGGAGGAATAATAATAATAATAAAAAGAAACAATACAAACACTATAAGTCTTCCGTTGTGAACGGAAGACTTAATAACTAGTGCTAATTGTAACGGGGACCGTTACAGATGTTCCCCAAACGCTCCCCAACTCCCTTTTGGTACCATATTCCCTATAAGCCTCATTAAATAAGTCAAACTCTATGCATTTGAGACTTTAATAACGTTTACCCAGAAGTGTACCAATTTCATTCAAATTTAAGCATTGCTCGCGTGCGCATGTGAATGCACTTGCGTAATGACCATATAATCTTGGCTTCACAATCTATAGATTTTAATATACTAAGTGTCAAAGTATTTAATCCAAAAGTATTAAAAAATACGCTAATTCAAGTGTATTTTTGATTTTACTCATTTCACGTGCACACATGTGCTCACTTGAGCATGGCGACCATACTTTCTTGTAGAAGTCCATTACATCTATCTATGTTCTAAATACCACCCCGTTTGGTTGAAAACCAAGGGATTATAGCTGTTCAAAGTTTCAGCCAATCAGATTGCAGCGCACGTACATGCACATGCACGTTTATGCATGTGCATGTTGACCATACCTTCTTGTAGAAGTCCATTATATCTATCCATGTTCCAAATCCCATCCTGTTTGGTTGAAAACCAAGGGAGTTATAGCTATTTAAAGCATAAGCCAATCATATTGCAGTGCACGTGCATATCATACGTTTTCATGATAATTGTTATATATCTTATTGTAGGATATCCTAATACATGCCTATGTTTAAAATTTCAAAGGATTTCGTCAAAAAACAAGAAAGATATTGAGACTTTAGTTTCAGCCAATCAGAGCGAAGCGCACGTGCTTGCACGTGCGATCTTGCTATTTTGACCATGTTATCTTTTGCATACTACTCATATATCCTTACATTATGAGTTTTAAAACATTTCGTCTAAAAATAGAAAAGTAACGGTTATATCCATTATATATTGGTCATTTCAAGTTTTGCACATGCGTGCTCTTGCAGGCACGTGCGCGCAAAATGACCTTGATTCCGCAAATCTACATAACATGCCTACTAACCCTAAAAAGGTTTCACCTAAGTCGAATGTGTAGTTTACAAGATCACTTGCGGACAAAATTTTCCCAGGAAGAAAAATAATAATAACTAGATGAGATCTCGTTGCGAGCAACGAGTAGGTCTTCCGTTGAATTTCTCAATAAGATGAGATGTGATTTTGACTGAGATATTCGTTAAAGGAGAATGCCATTAAGTTTTCCTTCATTAAATTTAAAGATTCTGATTTATATGACGATATTCTGAACATCTTTTGTTCAATATGGCTTATAAAAATACTCCCCCTTTTTGAGACATAAAGCATAAAAAATATAGCATTTTAGCCCCTTGCAACCCCTCATTACATAAGATATGACCAAAATTTTATAATATATTGTTGCAAATCGTTAAGATGAATATCTTTTCTTCTGTAGTGTATCACAAAATATTGATCATTGAAGAGGTACAGATGCAAGACTTTTGGCCCATTTAAAACCCTTATTTAAGGAGTCAGCCCATTTTTCTTGATATCAAATGAAAGGTCTTGTGATTTCAAAGCCTTTTTGTTCAACACTTATTCAGAAATTTCTTTTCCCTTCTGGAGATATGCTTCATATAAATATTTAAGGGCCACTCCCACAAGTCCTTAATGGGACTGTCTTACAAAAATTCAAAGTATGCGTATTGTTTAGAACATTATTCTGGCCATCTTTAGTTCAATATTGCTTATCAAAATATTCCCCCTTTTCGAGATATAAAGCGTCAAAGATTTGGCATTCTGGCCCCTTGTGACCCCTAATTACGTAACATATGATCAAAATTATATCGTATATTGTTGCAAATCGTTAAGATAAATACTTTTGCTTCAGTAATGTATTACAAAATCTTGATCATTAGAGAGTTATAGATAAAAGACTCTTGGCCCCTCTGAGCCCCTAATTTGAGGGATCAGAACTTTTTTCTTGATATCAAATGAAAGGTCTTGTGATTTGAAAGATTTTTTGTTCAATACTTATTCAGAGATTTCTATTCGTTGTGGAGATATGCTAAATGGAAATATTTAGGGGTCACTCCTACAAGTCCTTAATGGGGCCGTTTTACAAAAATTCAAAGTATGCATATTGTTTAGAACATTATTCTGGCCATCTTTTGTTCAATATTGCTTATCAAATTATTCCCCCTTTTCGAGATATAAAGCATCAAAGATTTGACTTTCTGGCCCCTTGTGACCCCTAATTACGTAACATATGATCAAAATTATATCGTATATTGTTGCAAATCGTTAAGATAAATACTTTTGCTTCAGTAATGTATCACAAAATCTTGATCATTAGAGAGTTGTAGATAAAAGACTCTTGGCCCCTCTGAGCCCTTGATTTGAGGGGTCAGCCCCCTTTTCTTGATATCAAATGAAAGGTCTTGTGATTTGGGAGATTTTTTGTTTAACACTTATTCAGAGATTTTTATTCGTTATCATGGTTATGGAGATATGCTATATGAAAATATTTAGGGGCCACTCTTACAAGTCCTTAATGGGGCCGTATTACAAAAATTCAAAGTATGCATATTGTTTAGAGTATTATTCTGACCATCTTTTGTTCAATATTGCTTATCAAAATATTCCCTCTTTTCAAGATATGAAGCGTCAAAGATTTAGCATTCTGGCCCCTTGTGACCCCTTATTACGTAAGATATGCTTAAAAGTTGAAAATATATTGTTACAAATTGTCTAAAATTAATTACAATCGAAAAATCGAGCAGAAAAAGTGATAAAATTTTTTGGACACACGGGGGATCGAACCCGGGTCGCCCGCGTGACAATCCAACGCGCTAACCATTCGGCCATCGGGATCGCCGCTTCGCGTTTTCAAATGCAAATATCTCGAGCTTAGCTTTTTCGATTTTCAAACAAATTACATATTTGGCTTCTGCAAAAGGGTCTCTATTCAATTCTTAAATAAAAATATTGAAAAAGAAAAGTTAAAAAATTACGTTTTTTAAATTCGCTTCCGGTTTTGACCGGAAGTATTGACGTCGCACGAAAAGGCGATTCTGCAACGCTATAAGTAATGAACTTTCATCTCCAATTAATCTTCAGTTCATATCTAAAGCAGTTTTCGCTACTAAATCAAGACAAAATTGCATTTTAAAATCAGAAAATTGTCCATATCTCACGACCGGAAGTGACGTCATCGACGAAAAAAATTTCCAAGAAGGTTCAGATCAGTACCTATCAGATGCGAAAGTTTCATGATAATCGGTCCAGTAGTTTACGAGAAATCGCGTGCACAAAATCGGTAAGAAAAATAATAATAACTAGAGCAAAGCTCGTTGCAAAGCAACGAGTAGGTCTTCCGTCAGGTTTGACCGGAAGTGGCTTTTATTTTTAACAAAAATGAGAAATAACGTCCAAAAATGGTTTGATTCCTCTAAATCCATTTATTTATTGCAAAAATAAGCCATTTTCTGTTACTGCCGGTTTGACCAGAAGTGACGACGACGGACGGAAAATAAAATTTAATGCTCTCAGAGACATATGTTACCGAAAAACTTGTCAAAAACGGCAAAAATACGCGTTTTTCGACTACTTCCGGTTTGACCGGAAGTAACGACGCCAGACGTATTTTGACGACTTTAATAGATTAAGCTTGACATTTTGAACAACTTTGCTTCTTTGACGTATCACACATTCTCAATACTTTTTCAGATATAAAGGAAAAACTTTCGGTCCCTCCAGGCCCCTGATTTAAGGGGCCAGCCCTTTTTTCGAGATGTCATTTGAAAGATCTTGAAATTCTACCTTTTTTATTCTACATGCTATGAAAAAATATTTCTAGGTAAAAAGTTATCGTGGAAAAGGTGCTTAAAATTTTGAAATTCTTGATAGGACAATTTTCGGACCATAGCGAGCGTCGGCGCTTCGTACTTCCGGTAGTTCTGATATACTTAGTGCACTTTTCCAAAAGTTGCTCTAGCATCACTGAAAATTTCAAGCTTCTGTGTTCAGTACTTTTTGAGAAAACTGCCGGACAAAGTGACCCTCTAAAAATCACTAAATCGCAGAAAACTCCGAACCGGAAGTGACGTCAACAAAGTAAAAAAATACATATCTAGATTTTTTGATGTTCTATCAGACCTGAAAGTTTCATGAAAATCGATCGAGCCGTTTTCGAGAAATCGCGCGTACAAAATCGGTAAGAAAAAAAAACAATAATAATAAAAATAGTGGAAAAGAAACCTAAGAAAAACAATAAGGTCTTCCGCTGAAGACGGAAGACCTTAATAATAATAGGGAAAAAGAAACCGAACGAAAACAAGAAGGTCTTCCGTTGGAGACGGAAGACCTTAACTAGACGAGCTTGTTGCAAAGCAACAAATAAGTCTTCCGTCTAATTCTGAAGAAGATGATATCGAAATTGATAGACATTTACGGTTATGTGTGCAAAAAACGAGCCATTTACAAATACTTCCGACCTGACCGGAAGTGACGGTAATTTAACGACTTTAAATGATCTCTGCCTCTGCTATTTATTATTTTGTCTGTAGATTGGTGGCAGTTATCATCGAAAAAAAACCTTAAACATTCAATCAAATTTGAATAATTTTAGACAGTCAATGATTTCGCTTGGGATGATTACTGCGTGAATTTTTAATATGTCAGATTTAGCGTGGATGAGTTTTCAAATTAAAATTAGACTCCATACTGACTGCTCACTTGGGTGTAATCAAAGCTGCAAATGAGAGAATTCGCTTGGCTATGTTTATCAGTTTATAGGAAGTAGAAAGTAAAAATAAGCTGGGTAATTAAAAATCTGCCCATATAAGCAGCGTTACATCCAATATGTTTGTCATTCTGCTCTCAAGCTACAACCATATCTTCACCGCCGACAAAGTGAGCGCGAATCGGCATTCCCGCCAGCTTAAAGAAAAAAAGTGCTGATGTATACTAAAGATATAGTCTGTAATATAATAAATTATTATTTCTATATGATAGTATTTATCTTTCTTTAGAGTTACAATACAAATACAGTATACCTGGAAGAGAAATCAATAGAATTCAGATATCCGGACGCTTCACTTATCCGGACAATTTGCTTGGGAACCAAAGCGTCCGGATAAATGAGGGTCCACTGTAGTTTGCGAACTTTTTGATCACCCCTCGTATAGTATTAAAAAGTATTAAAAATCAAATAAAATGTAGTTAGAATTTCACAGTGTAAAATATTTATCACGTGTATCATTTTGGGGTTTATAACAGAAGTACTGTAATTAAAGGAAAATATCCTTTTTTTCTCAGATCCGCTGGGGTCGCCAAATATTCAGAATTCGACCTGTTTAAGGCTCAAGTTTACGAAAAATGCACCCTTAATCAGTAAAATTTAATTTCAAAGCAAATTTGTGCCACTTTCGCAACTTTTTTGATTATTTTTCGCAAAAAAATAATGCCCCAGTAAACGATAAAATATTTATTCTATGTCTTTCTTACAAAATAAATTCCATTAATTATCCGTTGATGAAGAAGGAAAACAACATTGCTTAATCTATTAAATAATTCCTCTACGTATTATCCATTAAATTAACATCATGCAGTATCCATATTGTGAAGTTAGGAAGTTGCGATCGTGTACTAAAAGTAAAACCGCAACCATATCAAAATTTAAAATACAGAAAATGTTCACGATCACAACTGTAGTGTTTTTACCATTTATTAGCAGAGATAATTTGAAATAGTATATTAAATATTTTTTATTGTTTTATGTTTATTTAAATGTAAGATGAGTGAAATTATTTGTTGCCAATCAATTCCTAAATTTAATTACCAAATAAACCGCTAGTCATTACTATTTTTTTTTTTACTTTTACATAAGATTGGCTTCCAACAGAATTTTAATTGTCTGACAGATAAAGGGATTTACACTGTGTACACAAAGGTGTTAACACCTGTGTTGGTTTAAATATACCTGCGGGGCATGATTATTTCTAAAGATTCTTACGCAGATACAACGTACTACCAGAACAGGTTAACCCCTAAAATTACTGGGGTTATTCCGTGTCATGAAGGTATAAAGAAAATAAACAGGTATTATAATGATTACAGCATTTAAATAAAGTTTTTAAAAAAAATGTCCTTAAAACTTCTTTGAATTGTGTTACTTCTTGTTTTTCTCCAACTTGCCTGTTCAATGCCTCCGTAATTTCACACTGTTGTTAAATCAGAGGCATAAATAACACGAAAATGCGTTATTATTTTATAGCTTTAATTCAGGAAATATACCCCAGACAAAAGAAAAATAATTCCGATTTCAGAACAACTTGGACACATTCCTAATAAATTTTATTCAGACATTATTTACCGGTGGACGACAATTACTTCGATGTACGCCATTTTAATTTTTCTTCTCCAGGGATTTGCTTAAACACGCAGATGACCACTGAATGTATATATCAAGCAATAATAAAGAATTGAAATCATATTAACACTCTTTAAGTTTAATTCATAAATTTAATGGAGAGTACATTCACAATTTGACAGTCATTATCAATTTCGCGGCTTTGTTTGTTCAATGATGTGTAACACTAATACTCTATAACAGCACGTGGATTTGTTAATCATGCCCCGCAGTTATATTTAAACCAACACAGGTGTTAACACCTTTGCGTACATAGTGTAAATCCCTTTATCTGTCAGACAATTAAAATTCTGTTAGAAACCAATTTTATGTAAAAAAAAAAAAAAAAAAAAGTAATGACTAGCAGTTTATTTGGTAATTAAATTTAGGAATTGACTGGCAACAATTATTTCACTCATTTTACATTTGAATAAATATAAGGCAATAAAAATATTAAATATACTATTTCAATTTATCTCTAATAATAAATGGTAAACACACTACAGTTGTGATCGTGAAAAATTTCCATATTTTCAATTTTGATACGGTTGCAGTTTTACTATTAGTACATGATCGGGACTTCTTAACTTCACAAGATGGATACCGCATGATGTTAATTGATAATACGTTGAGGAATTATTTAATAGATGAAGCAATGTTGTTTTCCTTTGTCATCAACAGATAATTAATGGAATTTATATTGTAAGAAAGCTATAGAATAAATATTTTACTGTTTACCGGGATATTAATTTTTTTTGCGAAAAATAATCAAAAAAGTTACAAAAGTGGCACAAATTTGCTTTGAAATTGACGTAAATTTTACTAATTTGGGGGCATTTTTCGTAACCTTGAGCCTTAATAAGGTCAAATTCTATATATTGGGCGACCAAGCAGTTCTGAGAAAAAAGTATCGACCTTTTTTCCGTAAATTATGGTATGTTTTATTTCATATTTAATGTGTTTTGTAACACAAGAAAATCAGTCTTAAAACGAAGATCAAAACAGTCATTGAACAATAGTATTTCAAATATACTGAATATGGGCCGACAGTAGTATTTTAAATTGGCAGGGAATATGTTTCAAATTCAATTTCAAACTTAATCCTTCCAAGTATATATTCGCATTATTTACTAGTATTTATTTTAATCTACAGAAATGTGAAAATCAGATCTATAATTGATAGGAAAAAATATTAAAACTTCTTTGAAATACTAAGTGACTCTTTGCCTTCGGCATGTTCGGTGAAACAAGATTTCCACTCCTCCACTGTGTCGAATGATTTTGATTGACAGGACAAGCACGTGGACTTCCTGTGAACCGTGTGAACTTGAAGATGGAAAATAAAAGCCGATGAATACTGTCAAATGGATTTGTTAATCTTAAAAATTGATTACATTTACTGCTTGGAATACTTAAGAAAAATAATAAGAATTTTTATTTAATACAATTTATATATAACAAAAGAAAATACAGTTTAAGAACAATTTATTAATAAACATTCCATATTGGACATTGGGGACTGACAAGGTTTACAGTTAAACAAAAAACTTTCAGCTAAATAAGCACTGAAAGTATATGCACCCCAAGCCAGGGTGAGAAAAATTTACAGTTTGAATTTGACATATATTGCAAAAAACATGAAAAGACACACTCTGCAATAAGTGTTAACATAATCACACTATGAAAAATGATAACACCCTCAATAAAACATGGGGGAAGATTGGTGAAAATTTAATTTTCATATAAATTTGAACCAAGAATGCCAAATACAAGAGTTGTAAATTGAAAACTGTAAACAATTGTAGCCCCCAAGTTTGAATTAAATTAGAAAAATGTAATTTGCCTCCACCTTTCAAAATTGCAAGAATCAAGTTTCATATAGTGCAATTAACTGAATAAACATAAAAAAAGAAACTAATGAAGATTAAGCTAAGCTACTAATACACGAAGTAAGATGCAATGTAAAATATGTACATATTTACAGAATTACTCACAGATTGTCAAAATTCAAGCAGAAAATTTCTTTCTACACTAAAAGTTAGTCATAGCCAATTGTTTCTGAGCTTGCTGAATGACCGATGAAGATTTGTGAATATAAGTAGTATAACAATTTGAAGACCACCTTCTAAAGTTTTAATACGATTCTAGCTTCCTGTGCTGTTGTTGCCGCACTGATTCTAAATGAATGGCCATTATAATTGTCGGGATTGAAACCCAACTTAGACAGAAGGTATTTCAGTTTCTCTACAAAAAAAGACCTGGTTAAGACAGAACCGTCTTTAGTAACAAATAATGGAGTTGGTACAAAGGGAAATGTTTTTGCTTTTAAATTCATATATCTAAACATAGCAGAAACTGGACAAACATTTGTATTTGTTTTAAACAACTGAATTTTAACTCCTTTACGGAAAGGATCAGTTTTTGATTGTTTCAGATTAATAACAATCGAGTTCTCAAAGCACATGACATCTTGTGTTGACAAACAATCATTTATGAAACTTTCGCTTTGAACAGTAAATTCTCCACAACGTAGAAAACCAAAAAAGGCTACAGTACATGCTGCTTCAAATAGGTAGGCAGTAAACGTGTCAAAAATACCAGAATTAAGTAGCTGGCAAATATTACAGAGAATAGAACTTGTTATTGATAATCTTGTTCGTTTTACATATTTACAAGCTTGTTTTTTCTTCACACCATTTAATACTGTTTATACACAACATGACAAAAGGTAACGGTTTAGATTTATTAAAATGAACACATCACATAATAAATCAAAAAACACTTATGTACAACACAAGGTTGAGTACAAATAAATTAAAACAAATACTGTTATAAAAATACATTACAAAAAACTTTGGCATCTTGGGGGCTGCTCTCTGATTTAAATACATAGATTAAAATATAACCTGGGGGAGCCCAGCAGGTTATTAGTTGTTATCCCAGAACCTGGGGAGAGCCCAGCAGGTTCCAAATTAAAATTACCTGGGGGAAGCCCAGCAGGCAATCATCGATACCGAACAATGCAATATTTTTTGGTTGTAGTCAATCAACCTGGGGGGAGCCCAGCAGGTTGATAATAATATAAGTACCTGGGGGGAGCCCGGCAGGTTACTAAATGTGAACTAAAAGCATGGTACTAATACAGTAGGTATTTCAATCAACCTGGGGGGAGCCCAGCAGGTTGATAATAATTTAAGTAGTTAAAGTACCTGGGGGGAGCCCGGCTGATTACTTAAATGTGAACTTAAAGCATGGTAAAAATATATTAGGTATTTTGTGTGTTGAGTACATAATTTGTAAACTTTAATAATAAAGCTTCAATGAGCATTTCGCTTATTTGAATTTGGGGGTAGAAAAATTCCAAATACATGGGAATTTTAATGTCCAAAATGAACGAGATTTAAATTGTTAAAAAGAGTGAGAGCCCCCAAAGAAATAGATGCCAAAACCAATACACTGTACAATATTTTAGAAAAAACAATACTGATCTAACAAATGGAAAAATTGTTCAAACTAAGTTCTGTTTCCACAGCACATTTTCTTTTGTGCTTCTCTAAGTACTTTTTCATCAGATTTTATGTACCTAACATAACAATTTGATGACCAGCGTCCTAGAGTTTGTATAAGATGGTCTTCTATACCAGCTTCTGCTGCAGAAGTAGCAGCACCTATTCTAAATGAATGCCCACAATGTTTAGTGTCATCATAACCTAACACAGCTATTACATGTCTTAAATATGATACAAATTGATTTCTCGACAAAGGTGAACCATCAGCATCAACAAACAGAGGTGAGTTTGGTTGAGCGCCCTGTGAAATACGTAGCTAGCAGTATTCATGCATAATATCTACAGGTTTGGTGTGATCATTGTTAAAAACATGAATAAAGACACCTTGACGAAAAGGGTCAGTTTTTGAACATTTCAAATACAAAGTATAAGACATTTTATCCCCTTTCTCTATAACATCTTTCATACAAAGAAAATCATTGTCTACATTACTACTCTTTACAGTAAATTCTCCACAACGGAGAAATCCAAAAAATGCCATGAGAGAACAGCATGATAGCATAAGATCTACGAATGGTGAAAAAATTGAGCCATTCAATTGATTAAGCATTTGACATAATATTTGATACGTAACAGGAAATCTTTTAGGTTTTGCGACACTAGATTGAAGTCTTTTAATGTCACGAAAAATGCAGTCATGTCTTTCATGTTGCTTTAAAGGATTACAGAGTCCAGCTTTAAGATAATGAAATCTTATGCCAGCCAAATACAGCTTAATGGTAGAAAATGATAAGCTTAAAGAGTAATGACAATAAGATACAAATTTGATAAGAACATCTTCATTTACATCAGGTAAAGTACCCAATCGTACTGCTATACCACACAAATTCACAAATGATAAAAAGTGTTGAATGCCTGTGGAATATGCTCTTGCTGTCTGTTGGCTAATTGCTGCATTCCATAAAGTCTTTATTTCTTCTACATTGTAATCTTGTGGTATGGAAGACAGGCTGTGGCTCGGATGTTGGCCTCCGGAGCTAGTTTGCGAAATTTGTCCATCTGGAAATGAGAAATAGCATCAGCTATAGTATTTAGTTTCCCTGGAATGAACGGTAAAATGAAAACTTGCTGCGGTGAAAGTTAATTTTTGCATTAACCTCATGATTGATTTCATTTTCAAACGCCCTTTATTTATAATTTCGACTGTAGCTACATTGTCACAATGGAAGAGAATTCTTTTTCTTGACCATTCTTGACCCCACGTAACACATGCCATAACAATGGGGTAGAGTTCATAAAAAGCCATAGAAGGTTTTTCTCCACTGTGAAACATGTCTGATGGAAAAACGTCTTGGAACCACTTTCCGGCATAGTATCCCTCAAAAGCAGAATTGGTTGCATCTGTATATAGATGCATATCTGCTGCTACAGTTATATTATCTTCAAGGAAGAAGGCTACACCGTTCCATGAAGATAAGAATTTGTACCACATTCCCAAGTCTAACCTACATTCAGCAGTAATTGCCACCTGATGATGAAGTTCCCACACTGTTGTAGATAAAGTTAACCTACATTCAGCAGTAATTGTCACGTGATGATGAAGTTCCCACACTGTTGTAGATAAAGATATCAGATATGACACGAATGAACGGCCTGGACGTACAACCCGACAGGCAAAATTTACGTGACCCAATAGACTTAGCAATTGTCGTTTAGTACATGTCTTTCTGTCCAAGAATGAATGTACTGTTTCAAGTATTCGCTGTAGTTTGTCAGTCGTCGGAAGTCTTGCTTCCATCTTATTACTGTCCAAAACTATCCCTAAATACTCTAAGCACTGTGAAGGGCCTACACTTTTGTGGACGGCTAGAGGTATCCCCAGAATTTGAAACATGGTTGTAAGAGTGTTCATTGTTTTTTCTGCTGGAAATTGTGGAGGGTCTACTGTTAAGAAGTCATCAAGGAGATGTAAGATATTGTCAATGCCAAATTCATTTTGCGCAATCCAACAGAGAATTGTTGAAAGAGTGTCAAAAATTTTTGGGCTACTTCTTGAACCAAACACCAACCTTGTAAAGTAATAGTATTGATTATCCCATTTAATTAAATCCATGAAACGGCCATAGGCTATGATGAATTGGTATGAGTTTAAATGCATCTGAAATGTCTACTTTACACATCCAACTGTTTTTACCTAGCTTTTTAATCAAGTCTATTGCATGATCAATTGTTACATATGACAAAGAAAATTCACTTTTGTCAATAAGAGAATTGAGACTGGCATGATGATCTTCTTTATGCTGAGCAGATAAATCGACAATAAGTCTTTTCTTTTTAGCATATTTTTCTTCTGCGACCCCTATTGGATTTACTCTGTATATGTGGAAGGGCATGGATAGGTATGGACCGGAAATGAACCCCTTTTGTAACTCTGTTTGAATTAATTGGGAAGTTATTTCTGGTTGTTTCCGAGAAGACAGTAGATTCCTGCATTCATAGGTTTCTGTGGGCAAAGTTCTAAAACCTGTGTAGAAACCAAATCTGAACCCATTCAATAAATAGTCTACAGTTTGTTTATCTGAGTGGTTAAGCAGTAATTTTTCCAACTTGTCTATGTTTACAGGAGTTGTAATGGTCCAATTTTTCAATGATTCCCCCGCTTTGGTGATTTCCCCCGGGGGTTTACCTCGTTTTTTGAAAGGCAGTCGGATTGTGAATGTCCCGGTTTTTTGCAAGATTTACATAAATGTAGATTGTTGCATCGTTTGCGAGTGCACCCCATATCATTGAAGTTGTTGCATATTTCAAGGCCATCTTTAAATTGTCTTGGTCTGCCATAGCTATCATTGGAATTCAAATTAGAGTAATGTCGGTATGTCTGGGAGTAAGAATAAGGTTTGGCCCCTGTCTCGAGGTTTTGGTGACAGAAGGGAGCAGTGTGGCTAACGCTTCTACATAGTGTGCAGGTGATTGGTTTTTCATTAGCGAAGATATTGCAAAACAATGTGTTGTTGCGAACTGACCAGTCACCTGGTATATTGTGGTATTTGAGGTATGCTAGCTGCAGCCCTTGCGCTAAACTGTCTATGATATTCATAGAAAGCTGAGCCACCATATCTGTTGGCCATGTCAACAATGTCTCTCTCATATAAGTCCAACTCTTGTCTTCGTCTGGGAAACACCTCGCACATAGTGTTTTTATATATGCCAAAGGCTTGAATGAACTCTGAGATCGTCAATGTTTTGTTTAGTCTGGGATCTTTTTTCTCTTTGTCAGTTTTGTCGTCTGACGGCCCGGTGTAGTATGGTATGAGGATGGTTGCTAGATTGACATACTTACCTTCTATAATCTGCTTCCGAAGGTTCAGTGGAATTGTCTCCACGTAAGGCAGTGATTCCGCCGCATATCCATATGTGGTTCTTACTCCAATGGTCCTTGGTGATGCTTGATCAGCCCATGCCGTTGTGAGAGTGTAGTCTGATTCGCTCGTCTCACGAGGAGTTCCACATGATACAGGTGTATTGTCATTTCGTGGATTGGTAGTTTGAGCCCACGACTGGCGTAATTGATATGCGCTTCCTGCAGCCGCTGTTATTGAAGTTTGCGATCGTGCCATGGTGTTGACTCTTTCGGTTAACGTAATCATACTGCTTTGCAGGTTTTGTACAGTAGAAGTAAGGTTCCTTACCACGCCTAATAACTCTGTTCTAACGTCTTGTCCTTGGGTGGTTTAAACCGTTTCTTGCCGCAATTCCTGGGTTCCCGATTCCTGAGAAGTTCTCGACTCGTCATTTGTTACAGTTTGTTTATATAAATTCACTAATACACTTCGTCTTGTATTCTGTGGTTGTGTGATTCCTTTTAGTCTCAATTCATCTCTCAATTTTGAAACAGACCAATTTTCTGGAAGTGAATCGTCATATGTCCTAGGTTGTCGATTAACACGAGTGCGATTCCTGATAGGCGGCATTTTTTCACAAGTTTACAGTCAAGGAAAAATCACAATAGATTCCGAATATCACAAAATATGTCCATAAAACTGTTGGTATCACATGACAAAATATTGGGAAAACAAAAGTAGGAAAAATCTTTGGATTAAAGGCAAAATAATGACCAATTTAAAGGTACAATACTAAACACTTCGATTACAAAAGACAGACTGAGATAGCGTCCCTTTCCCCACTTCTGATTGGTTCCATCGATCACGTGGTTTTGTTTATAAACATCCCAGGCACATGTCTACTGATTACGTCAATAGTAAGTAACATAGTTGTGTATAAACAAAAATTACATAAATTTATATTTTGTAAACATGCTAGACCTGCTACATTTTCTAAAGGATTGAATCCTTTCATTTTAAGATAAAAAAATCTAATGCCACTAAGATATAATTTGATTGTAGAATATGACAAATGGATATGATCATCACAATAAGCAACAAATACATTAAAGTCTGATCAGAAATAGGACGTAGACCATGGTCTGTTTGTACATGGAAACCTCTAAGTAAAGTAAATCTAACATAAGTGTCCAATCCAACTTTGTATTGTGCTTGAGTTTTACTAGAAATGGAATAATTCCATAGATTGTTCACAACGCTGTCCAGATCACTTCCATCAAAGGTGGGCATGGAGTGTTGTTTCTGTCTGCATCCGGAGCCAACTGACGGAATCTGTCCATCTAAAAACGAGACAAACTATCAGCTATTTCATTCTTAACACCTGGTATATGTTTACTATATACAACAAAGTTATTGTTTGCAGCACACATAGTAAGTCTTCTCATACGTTTGGTTATCACAATGAAATACTATTCTTTTTCCACACCAATGTTTACCCCACAGGATACAAGCTACGACTATGGGATATAATTCTAGTAAAGCCATTGAAAGTTTAGAATCGACAATGCTGGTCAATTCTAAAGGCCACTTGCTGTTGAACCAATGACCTTGGTAGTAACCGCCGACCCCTAACGTGGAAGAAGCATCTGTATAAAGATCTAAATCATGAGCATTCACTTTGAACGTATCATAAAACATGGAGATTCCGTTCCAGTTTTTCAAAAATGTTAACCACATGTGCAAGTCAGCTTTGCACTCTTTGTCAAGATGTACGTGATGAAAACTTTCTTTTACCGAGGACATGAGTTTGTACAAATAGGACACAAAAGAGCGTCCAGGCAGAATCACTCGATGCAAAATTTAGATGTCCTAACAATTGTTCCAGTTCTCTTCGAGTACAACTCTTTTTGGACAAGACTTTTTGATTGAACTGTAATATCCTATCAATTTTCTCTGTAGGTAATCTTGCCTGCATTTTGATGGTGTCTAAGGTTATACCTAAGTATTCTAATTGACAGGTAGGCCCAACAGCCTTTTTGTCAGATATAGGTAAATGTAGTCGATGGGAAATAGTACACAAAAGTGCCATAGTCCTTTCACCACACTCGTCTGGTTTATCTATAGTTAGAAAATCATCTAGTTAATGTAGAATGTAATCGATACCATAGTTGTTTTGTGCAATCCAGCAAATTGTTGAGGACAAATTGTCAAATAATTTAGGACTTGACCTGCATCCTAAAGGTAGACGTACATAATGATAAGAATTCCTCCACTTGAAGCAGAACAAATGGTATTGTGTTGGAACAATAGGGATTTGTTTAAAGGCATCTGTCATGTCTGTTTTACACAAAATGCTTCCTTTTCCATATTGCTGAATTTTGTTTATAGCATCGTTGATTTTCACGTAGCTTAAGGAACACAGTATTTTATCAATTAAATCATTGATGCTAGGTTCCTCTATGTTGTGTGGAGAAGATATGTCAAATATCAAGCATTTTTTACCAGAATATTTATGTGTAGCGATTCCCAAGGGACTTACTCTGTATCTTGCAAAAGGAGGATTTGAGAAAGGGCCCTTGACATATCCTTTCTTTAATTTGGTATGGAGTAATTCGTCTACTTCTTCTGGATTTTTTCGAGCTGTCAATGCGTTTTTACACTCATGAGTATGAAGAACATCACAAGACACTAAGGTATCAAACCCTTGTTCCAAACTCGAGCACAAGTAATGAACAAAGTCAATATCAGGATGGTTCGTTAGTTCGAGTCTAAGTCTTTCGATGTTAATGTTTGTGAGAGATTCTAGTCATTTAGATGTAGTAGGAGATGGGGGATTTTTGGTTTTGTTGTTTTCCTTAGATTGTTGACATACTAATTTGGAATGATTTGCTTTGCACAATTTGCAAGCATGCAAGTAGCGACAATATGGTTTAGTACAACCTTTTGTTGAGTTGAAATTGTTGCAAATTTGTTCACCTTCATGAAACTTAACGTCACGGCCATAAATGTCTACTGCATGTTTAAATGAACGATGGGTAGCTGACTGTCGTGAGTTTTGATTTCGTCTGAAAGCTTTTTGTGGACACATAAGGGCACTATGAATGTTAGAACCACAAAAGTCGCAACATTTGACAGGTGAACCAGCATAAACCAAAGTTCTTAATTCATGGTCTCCCTTAGACCAATCTACCTTCACATTTTGTTGAAGAGCATTGAGGCACACTTATTAGAGAAAATTTGATGGAATTCGTAGAATCTCTCTGGCCAAATATTTGCCGTCTCTATAATATGGGACAGGTAAGAATCTAACTCTTCTGTTCTGTTCGGGAAAGCATTGCACATAATTCTTTTATATCGTCCAAAGGCCACAATAAATTCATCTAGGGTCAGGTTTCTCAACAACCTTTCATCATTTTCTTTAATTTTCTTGTGTGCAGGAGTGGTATAGTTTGGTATGAGTAAGACGTTTAAGTTAATGTCCTTACCTGCTACTATGTCTGCTCGAATCTCCGGAGATACCAAGTCCACGGCAGCAATTTGAGAAGAAGGAGTTCCTGCACCCGAATTAGACATAGCGGTGCTTAAATTGAAAGATCTTTCTTCTGTAGTTTTGCTCATTGTGGAGTTTAAAGAAGAAATGGCTTGCTGACATAGTTGCAAGGTCGTTAGTAGAACATTCTGTGACTGTGCTTGGCTATCAGCTGCCATCGTTGCTATTCCTGGAAGTGAAGTGGAAGTAGGTAATGGCGGACAGTCTTGCCAAAACTAGTTATTTGACTTGTCTGAATGGTATTGGGAATTGGTATGGAAGCCTTAGTGTGAATTCCTACATTTCCAGACGACGAATCAACAGAAACTGGAAAAGGATTACTAGCTACTGATCCAGACGAAGCAACATTAACGTTGTTCACATTGCTTCCGACATTATCCAAATAAATTCTTTTTAATGCACTATGAGAGAGTTGTACGTTTAGCACGATACCAATATCAGCTAGTTTCTGTTTCAATACACCTACAATCCAATTGGAAGGATTGTCAATTTCTTGCGTTTGCAATAAGTTTGTGCGAGATCGTGATTGGCGACCCGTAGCCATTGTTCAGAGTTCAGGGTTCAAGCACGAATTTTGAAACGATCAGATAATTCCTGGTTTTAAAAATACAAATCCATAATAAAGCACAGAAGAAAGTTCATAAATTCATAGATTCACAGCAAATGATAAGTCCATTGAGCAAGGATGGAATGAGATTGAATATTATTTCACAAGATAACAATGGCTACTGACACTGTAACATAAAATGAAAGCGAGGCTGTCTAAAAATAACAGAATACAAACTGAGGTTCCATAAGGGAAACTAAACATTTACCTCAGCATGCTGATGTTCCAGTATAATTATATATAAACAAAGGTTATTAACATAATCAACAACAAATATCTGAGAATGAAGGAGGGTTTCTCTCTCTCTCTCGTGCATTTCTCCGTTAAATAAAATCTATGACAGCACATAGCTCATTTAGTTTTGAAAATTTAATCTATTACAAATAATTCGATTGCCTCTTTCCATCATCTTGTCCGAGTACAATCATGGCCGGGAAATATCTATAAATACATGTAGATTTTAGCTAAAATAATCACCATAAAAGAATAAAAATGACATATAAATTCTTTATATTTTGCATTAGAATTTTTAAATACTATGTATCTATGCAATACGTCAACAAACATTTGTAAATAAAAAAAAAAATCTGTTAGTTTACTCAGAATTGCCTTAGCACTGAAATACATGTATGGTTGTTTCAACCAGGTACAATGGAATTAATTCATTCTATAAGTAGTGGTTTTATCTTCTACTGTCCACATTATTTTATTAGTTAAAAGAATAAGCATATTTACTATATAAGTAGATTAATTTTATATTCATAATACACGCGTTCGGTAACAAATACACATGTTTTACGGCAAATAAAATTGTGTTATTAAAATATCAATTTAAAACATACGTATATGCAGAAAAAAAATGATATTTATTTATTTATCTATTGTTTGTTAATATTTTAGCACCTGAAATTAGCATTATAGAATAATAGAATAATTTCAAGATCGGAGGCATTCCAAATAAATCATTCATCTTGCATTCACTGTTCGTTCACCGTTCACACATCGTTCACCAAGTTGCATTCAGCGTTCGCATATTGTTCACTCACCGTTCGCTCTGCATTCGTGCAGCGTTCGTTCACCATTCAGGTGGGAAAGTAGAATGTTTCAGGGACTGTAAGTGGTTCTTGAGAAGATTTTTTAATGACCCCACCCAGGGCTCGAGCTGTGATTCGCCATTGTCGCCAATTGCGAATTTTTTTCAAAAGTGGCGAAAAGAAATTCATAAGTGGCGAAAATTAATTTTTTAGATGTACCATGTACAAAATTTGTGTAGTCCTGGTTAGCTCCTTTGTTTATTCAATGTACACAGATAAGTCCCTTTGTTTACTTAATGCAGCAGAGGTGTGAAAACTGAAACCTACATACAGGAAATCACGTCTCGCTTGATCGAACAGTGCTGACTTAGGTAACTAGCCTGGAGCAATAAAGGGTTACAAAATTGCTTGAAATAATATAATTTGGATTAAACAAGGGGGGATAAAGTGTTATTCGGAGATGAAGTTTGTAAATAAAACATTTTTATCAACAAAATCTGGATCTATGTAGATCGTTTTTTTTAAACCGAAAGTAGGGAAACATGACGAAAATTGTAAAGAATTAATGGCTTCAAATTTTGCCTAATGTAAAAATAAACCAGAAGTCTCTGTCGAGACTGAAGCTCTACTGGTTTGAACTTATAGCAAAGGAAGAGAAAAGTACTTTAGCAGCTGGGATTTGAAACTTTACAACAGCAATAAATAGAATAATGATCGTTGATAAAGTCTCTTTATGTTCTTAGTGTAGTCTACTTGTGTGCCAAGTTATATTGAAATCAGACCAAAACTGTAGGAGGAGTAGCATTTTGAAACAATTTTACAGACATTTCTATTTTTAGTAACCACGGCAACACTGTTCATCAAAATTAAAATTTGATAAACAGAATAATGTATCTTAGTGTATTCTACTTGTGTGCCAATTTATATTGAAATCAGACCAAAACTGTAGGAGGAGTAGCATTTTGAAAGAATTTCACAGAAATTTCTATTTTTAGTAACCACGGCAACACCGTTCATCGAAATCAAAAACCGATACACAGAATTATGTACCTTAGTGTAGTCTACTTGTGCGCCAAGATATACTGAAATCAGACCAAAAAAGAATACTAGTATTATCGATAACTGATTACCAGCCTCAGGGTTTTATAACTTCTGGATTTTTAATCAAGTTTGAAAAAAGAACAACGTATAAACTATATTCATCTATTAATGAATATGATATTTTCGTTTACCATTGTACAGTGTCGATATCGCGCCCAAATCTGCCTGCTCTGAGAGTTGTAAATGTACGCTTGATAGGCATAATACGAAACTTGCATCATTTGTTGAAGCCATAATTACAGTTTATGTACACATTGTGGCTTGGGTATGTTGTGAATTTCACAAACGACCGTTAGGATTAGTAACGCTTCATCGCTCAGGACACCTGTGCACTTGTTGATCAACTGCAAGTACGTCTTAGAGTTTATCATACAACAAATCATGTACAGTTGTGTACATGTATTTAAAAAAAATACAAGTACAGAGGTTATTTTTATGAATCAAGCTTAGATTAAATAATTTTTGACCGATTTTATCTATTCCTTACACAAGAAATAAAAATGTTTTGATGGGGGATAATGCAACACCATATAAGTGCAAGATTCAATATACAGGTATTTTATTAATTTTCTTGGATTCATATTCATCCATAAAAGAAATGCATGTACTGAATAAGGAAATAATAATTTAAGTGAGATCAATAATGTCCAATACCTAACTTTCTTGTATATCTTGTTGTGAAATACATAATATAAACATAAAACTGACAAATTAAATATGTAAATAAATTCTTTTAAAAAAGATGAACCTCTATCCAAAGGTCACCTCTCTATAAAGGTCACTTTTGTTGGATCCCGTGGGTGACTGCTTAATACAGGTTTGACTGTATATTGAAATCAGACCAAAACTGTAGGAGGAGTAGCATTTTGAAAGAATTTCACAGAAATTTCTATTTTTAGTAACCACGGCAACACCGTTTATTGAAATCAAAAACCGATACACAGAATTATGTATCTTAGTGTAGTCTACTTGTGTGCCAAGTTATATTGAAATTAGACCAAAACTGTAGCAGGAGTAGCATTTTGAAAAATTGTTTACAGACAGACGGACAGACAGACAGACAGACGGACGGACGCCGGACGCATTACTATCGCATAAGCTCTTCTGGTCTCTGACCAGTAGAGCTAAAAAGTGTACATTAATATACCATTAACTGACAAAGAGTGAAAAAGAAATTGGTTTGGAAACAGAATTATCTTTAGTTAGTAAATTACACTGAGTTATTTACAATAACAAGAGCTTGCATATTAAATCCTGGAGTCTCCAAGTTGTTAAGTTTCAAACCTAATTTTCATTACTTTTTAATTTACTTCTTTTCACAATTAATTAATGAAATGATGAAAATTTCTATTTTTAAAAAAATGTCATATTTTTACTAGGTCTGTAGCCCCCCCCCCCTCCTTCCCAGGCGAAAAAATATAACCAAGAGGACATTTTCTGTCAAGAGTTGGCCGATATCAATACAATATCAAATTAATTGTGTAATTTTAACATTATTACTTTTTTTCTTTTTTTTAAATGGATACTACCATAAGCTTTAAACATTACAATTTTAAAACAATATCTGTGTCAGATAAACATAATAAAAAAATTGAATAACAAAAAGTGCATTGCATTGTCGAGAAATCAGATGTAAGTATGCCTTTTCTTAAAGCTTGTGTCGCGAAAAGTGGCGAAAAATATTTTCGGTCCAGTGGGAGCCCTGACCCCACCCTATTTTTTTTTTTTTTTTATTATCTCCCCTTGTGAAGGGACTTGGCCCTTGATTTTACAATTTAAATTCCCTTTACCTGAGGATGCTTTGTATTAAGTTTGGTTAGAATTGGCCCAGTGGTTCTTGAGAAGAAGTCAAAAATGTGAAAAGATCAGCAAGACGGACGGAAGACGGACAAAATGTGATCAGAAAAGCTAACTTGCGCCTTTGGCTCAGCTTAAAAGGCACACTGCAATGATGGCTATAGCAATAGCTCTTTGAGCTACGAAAATAATATGTTAACAAACCTGACGGCTTCAAGTCTTTTATCCTGTCTGACCAACTCTATAAATTCTTGCTGTCGAAGCTTAAATTCCAGTGTACTCTGAAATATAGAAAATGCAGATGAGCGACATTGCTCACCCGAGAACTTTGGCTAGGAAAAAAAGCAAAATTCTTTTTAGTATTGAAAAGCTCAAATGCATAAGTGGTCTCCACACACCCATAAAACGGAGGGGGAAAGGGTATGATTTAAACATACTAATCTACACTAAGTATGCTTAAATATTTCTTTGACTTATTGTGACTTTTACCTGAAAAAGACTTTTAACTTTCATTTTAGTCCCACCCATCCTTTTACCCGCTCTCTGTCGCCCTTCCCCCTATCCCTCTGTGTTTCTTTCCTTTTCTGTAATTGAAAACTCTCAAAGTTGTCGCTTCATTTTTTTAAAACACCCATAGACCGTTTACAAGAACTTGATTGCATAAACTTATATGTATTGTAGCCACAGGCACTTGATACTGTAATAATTTTTTTGAGCACTTTCTGAGGAAATGCACGGGCAAACTATTTATTACTATTGTCTTCTTTGATGATTTTTCTACACAACCATATATATATGGCATGCTTGTCTTTATTATCGGTTATCTCAGTAAATAGCTTCAAAACTCTTTTCTCCAAGTGGAAAAGTCAAAGAACAAAATATGGTTGTTATCACTATTGGCCTACGTAAATTTGTCAAAAATAAACAATGATATCTTCAGAAATAAAGTGTTGATATATTTTGTACATGCATGATCAGGTCTATCTGATCAGGGATGTAAAATAGTGACAAAACATCACACAAATTAATGCTACATAAATTTCAAAACCAAACCATGTATCAATATATTCTCCGAATATGGCAGTTTTTATAACTTTGATGGCAATTTTCACTTTGGCCGCAATGAATGCGATTCAAGAAAGTTACATATATTTTTTATAACGCAACAATGTTTTGATTTAATAAGATCTTGTAAATTGCGTTTGCGGCGGCCAATGTTAAAATTTAACTTGAAATTGAATGTAAATTTATTTTTTAATTAAAGGCACCATAATTGCTGTAAAAAATTAACAAGAGGCCCAGGGGCCACAACGCTCACCTGAGCACATTGGCTAGGAAAAAGCACATATCAGATCAGAACTGAAAGTTTACCTAGGTTGGGGTGGAGTGGGGAGTGGGCTTGAATTTTAACCCCCAGGGGGTCATGACTTGAACAAATTAGAATCTATACACTACCTGAGGATGCTTCCAAATAAATATCACTAATCATGGCTTTGAAGTACTCGAAAAGGAGATGTTAAAGATTTTTCCTATATATTCCTATGTAAAACTTTGATCGGCCATTGTGGCCCCACCCTACCCCCAGGGGTCATGATTGAACAAACTTGAATCTACACTACCTGAAGATGATTCCACATGAGTTACATCTTTCCTGGCCCAGTGGTTCTTGAGAAGAAGATTTTTTTAAAACGCCATTAATTTTTCTCTAATTCATAATTATCTCCCCTTAGAAAAGGATGTGGCCCTTCATTTCAACAAACTTGAATCCCCTTTACCCAAGGATACTTTTTAGCAAGTTTGGTTGAAATTGGCCGTGGTTCTTGAGAAGAAGATGAAAATGTGAAAAGTTTACGACAATGATGACAACAACGACGACAACGACAGACGACGGACAAATTTTGATCAGAAAAGCTCACTTGCGCCTTCAGCTAAGGTGAGCTAAAACTATTACTTTAACCTTAACCATAACTTTTGAATCGCTAGTACTATGACTTTCATATTTCACAGGTGTATTCCTTGTGACAAGACCTTCTTTTGGATACCAACAATTTTGACCTTTTGACCTTGAACTTTGCATTGCATTTAAGAAACTTCCATCCTCACCATAAGCTGACCTACAGAGGGATTGGTGTTTCACAAATTATACATCTTGTTGTATCCTTATTTATTATCGGCCGCAGCAGCGGCCGATCTATTTGTGATTGTGTTTGAAAGTGCACATGGGGAAATGAGATGTTATTTTTTTATTAGTTCAGTAAAATAATTCTTAAAGGATAATATGAACAAAATCATGAGTAAAATATTTTTAAAAACTTACTTTAAACTAAGTTTTAATAGCTGTTATCATGTTTCAATTACATTATCATTTTGCATCCGATAATTGATAATTCATGCTTAAATAAAAAGAGTTTACAATAGATACTCCCCATCTTGGGAGTGTGTAAGATACAAAAGGCAATCGTCATGATTTTCCGGATAAAAACGATGTGATAAAAGTGCATGGTGAATAAAAATTGAAAAAAAATCAACAAGTAAAAATTGATTTGAATATGCTACACCTACGAATGACACAAGAATTATTTTTCTACATTTTGCACATCGCTGTGCAGCATAACCTACTCTGCAGAAATCATAGGCATTATCACGTGACAAAGATCTAGGTTATCAGCACTTGGTTCACCTTGAGAGACCTACATCATCATTTTGATGACAATAATTTCTTATCATTTTCTTATCATTAATCATTGACATTATGGCATCGATGAATCAATTGATAAGCAAATGCAGTAAAAATTTTATTATTTAAAAAAAAAAAAATTTTTCCTAGTGCTTTGAAGACAGCCTGAAATAAAAATGATCACTATTTCAGCTTTGAATATCTTGACAAGTGCTTTCTTTGCATGGATGCTTTCATAAAATTATGAAAGTACTTTTAGAAATGTTAGATTTTGTTAGCGGCCGATTTGATGCTTTGCATCAATTTTACTTGTACTTACCTGTAATTATCTTCATCATCAAATTTAAAACCCCCTCCAAACAGCATCATAGCAAACGCATTAGTCTAAAATAGAAGAAGAAAGTCTCGGACAAGATTGTGGCTCTACTTTGAATTCATGATAGCCTTAAAGAGGATTTATTCCATTTCTTTTAAAAAAGATATAGAAACCATCCAAACCAAGAGATGTTGTAACTCTGCCTATCATTGGACTTACTGCTTCAGTTCCTGTTTTCTCTAGGTTGATGTACAGTCTTGGTGTTTCATCAAAAACCCTGTACCAAAAACAGTTTTATAAATATATCTACAATTTCATAGATAAATCATCTTTTGTCATTGGGTATTACATGTACAAACAATGTACTGTTTCAAACAATAGCTGAAAACTATCCATTTCAAATTACGGTAATACAAAATTTTATACTAGTTTATTCCATAACATACCGTATATCTTTTTTTTTTCACGATGATCAATTTTTCGCAATTTTTGCGACCATTTTTGATTCGCAAAATATAAAAAACGCAGAAATTATGTCAGCTATAATGTGACATAAAAACATTACCATTTTAAACAAAAAAAATCTTCAATCGTAAAAAATAACTTACGCAATATAAAAACAGTACTAATCTACCCCTTTTTCGCAAAATTTCCAACACGCGAAAAAAAGAAAAGCCGCTCTTTTAACATGTTTGATAAATTTTTCAAGTCATCTAGTCCTCTCAAAATAAAAACTGTACTAATCTACCCCTTTTTCGCAAAATTTCCAACACGCGAAAAAAAAAAA
>PRKT01001167.1:39200-57161 GCA_003671525.1 Saccostrea glomerata
CTTTTTTAATAAGAAGAGAGCAATACTCTTACATAATTTGGGATGCTTAAATGAATAGTAAAAAGACACATTTTTTTTTAAATTTCACTTTAATTAAAGGTCACAGTGACCTTGAAATAGGTCGCGACACACCTTCTACCTAAGATGCATAAACTGGCCAAGTTTGATGATTGTTAGTCTTATAGTTTTCTAGTTATGGGCCGGAAAGGATTTTTCCATATTTGGCTATAACTTCTTAATAAAAGGTCAGAGCGACCTACTTTTTATGCGACACACCTTCTACCCAAGATGCATCAGATGACAAAGTTTGATAATCCTAGGCCTAATAGTATTAAAGTTATGAGCTGGAAATGAAAAGCTAACAGACAGACGGACGGACACGAAGCCTGTAACATAATACGTCCCGTCTTAAGACGGGCGTATAAAAACAATATTGGAACTGACTCGACATTGTTGTTTTTTTTTTCCATAAATTGTATAAAAGTTGTAGGGGGAAATATATGTGTAAAATCAGACTCGGAATTTTCTTTCGTTGACTTGAACACAGACAACGGTAAATAAGTAAATGCAATTGAATTTCAATTGATAATATTAAAAGACAAGAGGCCCAAGGGCCTTATAGGTCACCTGAGTATTTTGTAACAACTTTCAAACAATGAAATTTGTTTCGTGTTTTAAACCAGAGGCCATGAAATTCACATCACGCACACGCGTGCAATGCTAAAATTTGAATGAACTTAGTACACTTCTGGGTTAACGTTATTAAAGTCTCAAATGCATAGAGTTTGTCCTATTTAATGAAGCTTTCAGGGGATACGGCACCAAAAGGGAGTTGGGGAGCGTTTGGGGAACATCTGTAACGGTCCCCGTTACAATTAGCACTAGTTATTAACTTAGCATGCTTACTTTATTTAAGGAATCACTGTCTAGTTTTGAGGGTATGCTAGGGCATCAACAATAGTGGGAAACATGGGACAGCCCCTTATGCTAAAATTATCCCATGTTTCCCACTATTGTTGATGTACGTCCCTGGCATACCCTCAAAACTAGACAGTGATTCCTTATATTTTCATTTTTTATTTGTTTTTGTAATCGTCCAGTGTAAGTAGATTTGAAATACACAAGGCATCCATCATGTTTTATATTGGCCGACCTGTGACGTCAAATTTTTACTTTAAAAAAAATAGTCCCATAAAACACGAATCAAATAAAAGGATTTTTTTAATTACTGTATTCAAATAGTGACATTTATGAAATAAGCAACAATAGAATTTAAATTGTGATCAAAGTAATCTTGTTAATTGTCATGATAAATACGTGACCTAGATACTGTAAACGTGGAAATTTTGACGGTGTGCTAATTTTGACTATATTGACGATTTTTCTTTTCTCGTCAAAATTTACACTCGTCAAACTTCAAATCATATATATAGCGTCACAACAGACATTGACCATTAGTTTACAACATCACAGTTTAATTTTCTCCTCTTTCCTCTATTAAAACGAGATCAAAGTTACTGTTAATTTTCTTTGTAATTAGTTATGAAAACATGGTGATATATAATCACACTTTTTAGAAACCATTGAATCTAAGGTAGAGAATCAAATACTTGTTTGCGTTACTTAGCGTAATTATCACGCCGTGCTTGACCAAGTTTTTCAGCTCGGGCAATTCATCGCTTATAATGAAAACAAATGGGTTATTTATGTAATAAAATCTTACACACTTATAGAGTTGGTACAATCTTACACAGTGTAGATGGTCTAAATCTAACTCTGGAATTCATTTTTTTTTTACTTATTGAAATCAAAGATATATAACTCTCGATTAAATTTTTCGTCAAAATTAACACTCGTCAATTTTTATAAACAAAAAATCGTCAATTTTTCAACTCGTCAATATAACCACGTTTACAGTTATAGATTTAGCGGAAGCATAAACACGTGTCAGCTACTTCTCCGCCACCATGTTGAAAGTCAGAGTACAGTTGATAAAACGGGAGCTGGTCAGGAAACCGGTGTAGCATAATATTTTGATACCGCGATATATTGAACCCGGGTTCGAAATATCGCACAATATTTTGAACCCGGGTTCACTTTTTCGCTGCGATATATTGAACTAAACTGTCTGTTAACATGCTAAAGGTTGACCTGCTAAACTTTCTAAAGGATTAAATCCTTTCATTTCTAGATAAAAAAATCTAATGCCAGTAAGATATAATTTGATTGTAGAATAAGACAAATGAAGATGATCATCACAATAAGCAACAAAATACACTAAAGTCTGCTCAGAAATAGGAGGTAGACTGTTGTCTGTTTGTACATGAAAACCTCTAAGTAAAGAAAATTTAACATAAGTGTCCAATCCAACTTTGTATTGTGCTTGAGTTTTACTAGAAATGGAATAATTCCATTAATTGTTTACGACGCTGTCCAGCTCATTTCCATCAAAGGTGGGCATGGAGTGTTGTTTCTGTCTGCCTCTGGAGCCAACTGACGAAATCTGTCCATCTGAAAACGAGATAAACTGTCAGCTATTTCGTTTTTAACACCTGGTATATGTTTACTGTATACAACAAAGTTATTGTTTGCAGCACACATAGTAAGTCTTCTCATAAGTTTCATTATGACTGGTTCTTTGGATCTGCCTTTGGTAATGATATGAACGACTGCTTGGTTATCACGATGAAATACTATTCTTTTTCCACACCAATGTTTTC
This sequence comes from Saccostrea glomerata, assembly GCA_003671525.1. Taxonomy (NCBI): domain Eukaryota; kingdom Metazoa; phylum Mollusca; class Bivalvia; order Ostreida; family Ostreidae; genus Saccostrea; species Saccostrea glomerata. The sequence continues at coordinate 41,921 of PRKT01001167.1, forward strand.
CCCACAGGATACAAGCTACGACTATGGGGTATAATTCTAATAAAGCCATTGAAAGTTTAGAATCGACAATGCTGGTTAATTCTAAAGGCCACTTGCTGTTGAACCAATGACCTTGGTAGTAACCGCCGAACCCTAATGTGGAAGATGCATCTGTATAAAGATCTAATTCATGAGCATTCACTTTGAACGGATCATAAAACATAGAGATTCCGTTCCAGTTTTCAAAAAAATTTTGCCACATGTGCAAGTCAGCTTTGCACTCTTTGTCAAGATGTACATGATGAAAACTTTCTTTTACTGAGGACATGAGTTTGTACAAATAGGACACAAAAGAGCGTCCAGACAGAATCACTCTTGGTGCAAAATTTAGATGTCCCAACAATTGTTCCTGACCAGTTATTTTCGAGTACATTTCTTTTTGGAAAAAATATTTTGAATGAACTGTAATATCCTATCAATTTTCTCTGTAGGTAATCTTGCCTGCATTTTGATGGTGTCTAACGTTATACCTAAGTATTCTAATTGACAGGTAGGTCCAACAGTCTTTTTGTCAGATAAAGGTAAATGTAGTCGATGGAAAATAGTACACAAAAGCGCCATAGTCCTTTCTCCACACACGTCCGGTTTATCTATAGTTAGAAAATCATCTAGTAAATGTAGAATGTCATCGATACCATAGTTGTTTTGTGCAATCCAACAAATGGCTGAGGACAAATTGTCAAATATTTTAGGACTTGACCGGCATCCAAAAGGTAGACGTACATAATGATAATACGAATTCCTCCACTTGAAGCAAAACAAATGGTATTGTGTTGGAACAATAGGGATTTGTTTAAAGGCATCTGTCATATCTGTTTTACACAAAATGCTTCCTTTTCCATATTGCTGTATTTTATTTATAGCATCATCGATTTTCACGTAGCTTAAAGAACACAGTTCTTTATCAATTAAATCATTGATGTTAGGTTCCTCTTTGTTGTGTGGAGAAGATAGGTCAAATATCAAGCGTTTTTTACCAGAATATTTATGTGTAGCTATTCCCAAGGGACTTACTCTGTATCTTGCAAGAGGAGGATTTGAAAAAGGGCCTTTGACATATCCTTTCTTTAATTCGGTATGGATTAATTCGTCTACTACTTCTGGATTTTGTCGAGCTGTCAACGCGCTTTTACACTCATAAATAGGTAGAATATCAAAAGACACTAAGGTATCAAACCCTTTTTCCAAACTTGAGCACAAATAATGGACAAAGTCAATATCAGGATGGTTCGATAGTTCCAGTCTAAGTCTGTCGATGTTGATGTTTGTGAGAGATTCTAGTCATTTAGAAGTAGTAGGAGATGGATTTTTGGTTTAGTTGTTTTCTGATTGTTGACATACTAATTTGGAATGATTGGCTTTGCACAGTTTGCAAGCATGCAAGTAACGGCAATATGGTTTAGTACAACCTTTGGTCGAGTTGAAATTGTTACAGATTTGTTCACCTTCATGAAACTTAACGTCACGGCCATGAATGTCCACTGCATGTCTAAATGAACGATGGGTTGCTGACTGTCGTGAGTTTTGATTTTTTCGTATGAAAGCTTTCTGTGGACACATAAGGGCACTATGAATGTTAGAACCACAGAAGTCACAACATTTAACAGATGAACCAGCGCAAACCAAAGTTCTTAATTCATGGTCTCCCTTAGACCAATCGACCTTGACATTTTGTTGAAGCAGCATAGAGACACACTTATTAGAGAAAATTTGGTGATATTCATAGAATCTCTCTGGCCAAATATTTGCTGTTTCTATGATGTGGGAGAGGTAAGAATCTAACTCTTCGGTTCTGTTCGGGAAAGCACTACACATAATTCTTTTGTATCATCCAAAGGCCACAATAAATTCATCTAGGGTCAAGTTTCTCAACAATCTTTCATTTTTCTTTAATTTTCTTATGTGCAGGCGAAGTGTAATTTGGTATGAGTAGAACGTTTAAATTAACGTCCTTACCTGCTACAATGTCTGCTCGAATCTCTGGCGATACCAAATCCACGGCAGCAATTTGTGAAGAGGGAGGTCCTGCGCCCGAATTAGACATAGCGTTGCTTAAATTAAAAGATCTGTCTTCCGTGATTTTGCTCATTGTGGAGTTTAAAGAAGAAATGGCTTGCTGACATAGTTGCAAGGTTGTTAGGAGAACATTCTGTGACTGTGCTTGGCTCTCAGCCGCCATCGTTGTTATTCCCAGAAGTGAAGTGGAAGTAGGTAATGGCATACTAGAAGCGGACGGTCTTGCCAAATCCGGATGTAAATTGGTAATTTGACTTGTCTGAATGACATTGGGAATTTGTAGAGAAGCGTTAGTGTGAGTTCCTACATCATTTCCAGACGACGAATCAACAGACATTGGAACAGGATTACTAGCTATCGATCCAGACGAAGCAACATTAACGTTGTTCACATTGCTTCCGACATTATCCAAATAAATTCGTTTTAATGCACTATGAGAGAGTTGTACGTTTAGCACGATACCAATATCAGCTAATTTCTGTTTCAATACACCTACTGTCCAATTGGAAGGATTGTCAATTTCTGGCGTTTGAACTAAATTTGAGCGAGATCGTGATCGGCGACCCGTAGCCATTGTTCAGAGTTCAGAGTTCAAGCACGAATTTGAAACGGTCAGATAATTTCCTGGTGTTTAAAACACGAATCCATAATAAACACATAAGAAAGATCATAAATTCATATATTCACAGCAATTGGTAAGTCCATAGAGTAAGGATGGAATGAGATTGAATATTATTTCACAAGATTACAATGGCTACTGACGCTGTAATATAAACTGAAAGCGAGGCTGTCTAAAAATAACAGAATACAAACTGAGGTACCAAAGGGAAAACTAAAACATTTCCATCAGCATACTGGTGTTACAGTATAATTATATATAAACAAAGATTATTAACATAATCAACAAAAAAAATTGTAAAATGTCAAAATGTTTTCTAACTTGAATGAAATTGTTTCAAATGAAGCACCAAAGAATTGATTAGATAATTGAAGAATTCGTATTGTCCGAATTTCACCGTGTCTGAATTAATATTTTTTCGAAAGTAAACAATGGATGATGCACACGCAGTCGTAATACTACGCAGTTGAGTACTTTGTTTACTAGTGTGATTTACAATTAATATTTTCATTTTAAAATTTTCAGTATGCTTCATTGATTTGAATAAAAAAAAATTCATGTCATTTTCTTCAGTTTGATACAAAATGTTTGTATTTCAATCAAAAGAATTTCTGCACTCTTTCATGTAGCGTAGATGTAATTCATGTGTTATCACCACGGCTTCCATTTTGAGGCCTCGGACAGTAAACTAATAGATGGGGTCACGTGACCCTGTCTAAAAATGGAATAAGATGTAAAATGTAAAACGAAAAGTATTTTAATTCGACATTTAATAGTTATGTTGCTAGTTGTATATGCATTGATGTGTCACTTACAGGTACATGTAGTTTTTTATTTCCACAAGAACTTTATTCTTTGGTATTAACTCTTGAACAGTTACTGCTGAGTCTTTGTATTTCAAGTTTATTTCTTTTTCTTCAACCCCATGATCTTGGCCTTAGAGTGTGGCCTACATTTTGAAACTAAAATATTTAATTATCCTTATATACCAAGTTTGTTTAATTCAGACAATTCATTAATCCAAATAATTTCCTTGGGAGCAAAAGTTTCCAGATTAATGAGGCCGGCTTTATATGCATTCAATTTTAAAAATTCATCAATCTAATTAAAATTAGATGTTAGATCCGCTCGCATACTTGCTACACTAACATCTAAAAACATCCCATAGAGGGTCACGTCAAAGGTCAAATTCGAAACACCTCTAGACTTATTAGATTCGATTACGTCAACAAATATGCGATGATTTTGCAGCGACAATTTGATTGGTTGATAGATTTTGAACTCTGACGTGACCCTTTATGGGATGTTGTTAGATGTTGAAAATGAAAATTCATGACATTATAATATACAAAAAAAGGTATCTCAGAGGTGTTTTATATTCGTAGAGAAATAGTCATACTATGTTTGCAGTGTAAGAAAGAAGTTAACCTTGTATTTTCATTCTTATTGTATGAAAATAGTTTGTTCTTTGCAGAAAAAGAACTACCAGAAGGAGACAGTAAAGTGGAACGGACGTTACCGCACCACAAGACGTGCCTCAAAATCTTAATATACAGGATGAATTTTGCTCACTGCATCTCCTTGTGAAGGAACACCTTTGTTGTACATATATTGACATAAAAAAACGGAATTGTTGGGATCCTTGAACATGACGCAACTGGCTGCATACGATGGCAATTAAAAATGCATACATGTTTACATTGATCTTTGTTAGCCAATAAGACAAAAAGCACAATAGCAAGTTTATCCTATTATTGTACATGTTCTGAATGTATTCACTTTATTTTGTTGAACTACATCATGAGTTTAAAAATTGACCCTATCATATACAGTTTATGGTGGGATTCCTTTAACTTTTATGAATCTGTTTGCAAAATCTATACTTTAAAGTTACAAATTATTACCTCTAATACATTGTATGTTTTATTTGTAAATTATTACATTATTTTTGTGTGTATGAAATGATAACTGATTCACTCTCCATTTTCCAACACTTTTTACCATGTGATGCTTCAGTGTATTAATATCTGTCAACTGATGACCAGGCAGTCTTCATTTAACAGTGTAATACATAACACATTTTTATATTTTTAAAACAAGGACGACATGCCAAGATTACTTCTGCATACAAAACTTCATAATCACTGGGTTTTTTATGCATGTTGTACATGTTTTTGGAATAAAAAAGGAATTGTTAAAAGAAAAGTGAATTTTATTTTATTGTTATCAAAGGAAGATAATAAGACCAGTTTATGCACAGAATTGGTCAAAAGATATTGTCTTTGATAATTCATCCAAGAATCATTGGTATAATAAATCTACAGAGTAATTTTGAACGATATAAAGGAAAGTTTTTATCTTTTTTATGTAAGTGCAAAAAGGTCAACCAGGGCAACATGTGCCAAAGTGTACATGTATAAATTTTTTGTGATATAGAATGTAATTTAGAAGAATATTACAAAGAATTTATTCATTTTCTTTTAAATATTTTGATTAATTCTATATATCAAAGTCAATTTGAACGATTTAAGTGAAAGTTCTTTTATCTTTTTAATGTTAGTGCAAAAAGGTCAACCAGGGCATCATATGTTTAGGTGTGCATGTATAAATTGTTTCTGTAAAATAAAATGTAATTCAGAAGAATATTGCAAAGAATTTACTCGTTTTCTGTGAAATATTTTGATTAATTCTTGATAATCTCTCTTAGTCTCCATATTCTTCAAAATTGCATCCTTCTAAAGGAAGGGGGTAGGGTAGGGTGTATGATAATAAACTTGTTCCAGTATGAATTTAAACCCCATTACGTAGTATGATTTTTTTCTGAAATTTAACATACTTATAGGCTAACTATAATATGCATTAAAAAAAGAAATTTTATGGGTAATTTTTTCACAGTGGAAGCAGAAGTGTGAGACTTCGTATAATGAATAGGAAATATTTCTACCTAATTTGACCATGCATCTTGGTACATGTAATACTGTTTTTCGCTTATAATGTTTGATAAATTTAAGATTGATGTCAAATATTAATCCATATAGACAGATGTTTAAATTCATATAAGACAAATGATAATTGATATAGCAATAAAAAAATTACAGTCCTTTTCAGATCATATTCTTATATTATTTTACCCTGCTTTTTCAGCTCTTCGGTGGTTGATGAAGGCTATATTAGAATTGTCAAATTTCTCTAAAACTAGCCCGATGACCTGCCTTGAATTTTTGATATGATTTAGAACAAGGACTCGACACAAACATATAAAAAAATTCAGAAAAATTCAATGGGTAGTTTTTTTGTTGACAACCTATCAATCTCTACCTTAATACATTTTTTTTTAGTTTTATATACTAATTTAGTTTTCTGTATTTGATAATTTTGTTTTCTTTATTTAATAATTTCGTTTTTCTTTTTTTTTTTCTTTTTTGTTTGTACTATTGGACTTCCGTAGACTGATCAAATCGAAACTTGAAAAGCCTACAACGCTTGAGAAAACAAAAAATGTCAATATTTAATTGAAAAACTGTGTGTGTCTTCATTAATGATGCAGTTTCGTGAACTTTAAAGTAAGCAATTTCTTATGTTATCTATGTTTCACCTGTTATTAAACACTATTGAAAATACACACCTGTAATTATAAGAATTAAGCTGTATTCTTATACCAAATCAGACGACGAAAAAAAAAATAATTATAAAACCCTCATCTCATAATTAATTGGATAAAATTATATAACTCAGTGATATGTAGATTATTTTAAACTCGCACTAAAATAAATCAATTTGATCGAAACCGAAAGTAGAATAAAATAGTTCATTGCATGCTATACCAACAAGCTAAGGGAACAAGGGAAAAATCTTTAAAATTCTCTCTCAAGAACCACTTGGACAGGAAAGATGAAACTTATGTGGAAGCATTCTCTGGTAATGTAGGTTCGATTTTTTTTCATATCATGACCCCGAAACCGAAAGTAGAATAAAATAGTTCATTGCATGCTACATGTATACCAACAAGCTAAGGGAACAAAAGAAAATCTTTAAAATTCTCTCTCAAGAACCACTGGGACAGGAAAGATGAAACTCACGTGGGAGCATTCTTTTGTAATGTAGGTTCGAGTTTGTTCATATCATGACCCCGAAACCGAAAGTAGAATAAAATAGTTCATTGCATGCTATACCAACAAGCTAAGGGAACAAGGGAAAATCTTTAAAATTCTCTTTCAAGAACCACTTGGACAGGAAAGATAAAACTCAAGTGGAAGCATTCTCTGGTAATGTAGGTTCGAGTTTGTTCAAATCATGACCCCAAAGGTATGGTGGGACCAGAATAGAAGGTCAAAATTTAACATTCTTTTGTAATGTAGGTTCGAGTTTGTTCATATCATGACCCCGAAACCGAAAGTAGAATAAAATAGTTCATTGCATGCTATACCAACAAGCCAAGGGAACAAGGGAAAATTTTTAAAATTCTCTTTCAAGAACCACTTGGACAGGAAAGATAAAACTCAAGTGGAAGCATTCTCTGGTAATGTAGGTTCGAGTTTGTTCAAATCATGACCCCAAAGGTATGGTGGGACCAGAATAGAAGGTCAAAATTTAACAAAGGAATACATATTGAACATCTTTAAAATTCCTCTTCTCAAGAACCACTGGGCCAGGAAAGATGAAACTCATGTTCAAGCATCCTCAAGAAGTGCAGATTGAAGCTAATTCAAATAATGACACCAGTGGGTATGTTGGGGCCATGATGAGGGGATCAAAGTTTAACATAGAAATACACCGGGTGTATCTTTAAAAATCTTCTCAAGAATTACTGGGCCAGGAAAAATGAAACTCATGTGGAAGCATCCTCAGGTAATGCAAATTCAATTTTGTTGATATCATTATCCCCATGGGTATGGTGGGGTCATGCTGGAGAGTCAAAGTTTAACATAGGAATACATGAGGAAAATCTTTTTATAATTCTTTTTCTCAAGAACCACTGGGCCAGGAATTATGAAACTCATGTGGAAGTATCATCTGGATGTGTAGATTACAGTTTAAATCCAAGATTTAGGATTGGGCCACAATTGGGGTTGAAATTTAAACAGGTATTCAAAGGAAACATTTTTGTGAAACTCATATGGACTCATCTTCTGGTATTGTAAATTCAAGATTGTTTAAATCATGACCCCCAGAGGTTGGGTGCAGCGACAATTGGGGGGGGGGGGGGCTGCTGGGACAGAAAAAATGCAACTAATTTGGAAGAATCCTAGGTAGTGCAGATTCAAATTTGTTCAATTCATGACCTCCAGCGGTATGGTGGGGACATGATGAAGTTTAACGTACAAATACATAGAGATAATCTTTAAAAAAAAAAACATTTGAAGAACCACTGACCAGGACCAGAAAAGATTAAACTGATATGGAAGCATCCTCAGGAGATGCAAATTCAAGTTTGTTCAAATCATGATCCCCAGGAAGTCAAAGTTTAAAATAACAATACATAGGGGAAAATCTTTAATCAAGGGTTAACATTGGAATTTATAGGAAAAATATTTAAAATTTTCTTCTCAACAACATCAAAACCATGGTTGGTCATATATACTTATTTACATTTTCAAATATCTTTCTTAGATGAACATATTGGAGACAAAGTATGTCCAATTTTGTTTAAACTTTATTGAGGGGTCAGCGGTCATATTGCAACCGAAACACATGGCGAGATGGTATTTTGCCTACATATTTTTGTCATGGTGCAACTGCTTTTGGGATACTTCAAAAGTAATTGCGATGAAATGATAGAATGATTGAAAAAATATGGATCAGCAGATGTAAATCTTTATTTGAATGCTATAATTACTTTTAAGCCACACTAAACTCTTTGCCCCTTGCGCTGTGTGTGACATTATAGTAGCATTACATTTGTTACATTTTGATGACGTTATCCTTTTTCTCAACAGCGCACTTGCGATCGCGTGCTGAAAAGAAGTGTTTTTGAAGATGCATTTACACGGTGTATTTATCACATGTTATCAACTGTTGTGTTATATATCGCCCTTTTATCTATACAATCATCTGTAAAATAAATTCAAGTCAAGTATTAATTTTGATCATAATTTAATCCTTTTTATTTTGTTTAAATTATTCTTTTGTGTAGATTTTTACAAACTTGATATATTATCATAGCTTACAAGTAATGAATTATGAATTTTAAATTTAAATCGAAAACTTCGATTAAAATAATTTTTTGAGTTTCCATTCAGGGTGTCAATGTTATGCTCGTGTTAAAATGTTAAAATGACAGACTGCGACACATGCCCTCCCCCTTTTTTATTTCTTCAGTCACATGCATTACCATTTAATAGAATTGCAGAATCTTTCAATTATTTAAATAAAAACAGAAATGGGATATAGAAGAAAAGAATTATCACTTGAGAAAATAGGATGTAGGATGGGGTCACAATGGGTTTATTAAATATTAACATAAAAATACATGTTCAGGGAGAAAATGCTAGTAAAAATGATTAAAGGAAGTTGTTTGGAAAATTTTCTCATCTTGTTTAGAAAAACTTGTATCACTCAAGTACTCAATGTACTATACCTAAATTTACAGAAGCAATTAAAAACTTAAAATATTAAAGGAAAATTGAAAAATAATATGAGAGCAATTTTCATTCTCGAACTAAAATGTATAATAAATGGGCAACGTTTGATTTAATTGGTCATATACATAAAAAAAAATTCAATTGTCACTTTAGATGTAATTATGAAAAGCTGGTATTGTGGGAAAGGTGCACAGAGAGTGTGTGGTGTTGTAGGGTGTGTTTGAGAGTATATTTTGTTCTTTTGTATATATGAAAATTTTCAAAAATAAAGCTTAAAGAAAAAAATACATGAACTGGACTGTTGAACATGAATAAAAACATTCAAATCTTGGAACGTGTCGAACTTTCAAGATCAGTCAACGTCTAGGTCATTGCGCGTCACAACATAGCAATACAGCGGCTCGTCGGTGTAATAAATGTACTTTCACTCGGAATTTATTAATCTCAAATGTAATTATAAGTAATGAACAACAATGTTGAAAAGTTCACTGGGAAATTAACTCTGTTAAATTAACTCTGGCTTCACAGGATTAGATCACATGACTATGAGTTCATTTCACAGAGAACTTTTAACTTAGTTGTCTATTCAAATGGAGCTTACCGGGTAGTTTTAAAGTAACGTCACTTCCATTGAAAGGCTGTCCCCATCCCACTTTTTACAACAGTATAGTGAATTCAAGTTAACGTAGCCAAAAATCGTGAGCAAAAAGAAATTAGCCTTGAAAAAAGTTGGACACTCGGTTCATGAGCTAGTCCTATTTAATTTATAACAAATGTATAATGTTAAGAGGAATGTTATAATTAATAAACTGCTGCACTAATCCCATGGGCTTTCTCAATTTATAAAACTTTAAGTCAGCTTACACCGGACGCTAAAATAGTAATTCGACGAAATCCTGGCTTACGATTGGTTGAAATCTGTCACGTGAAGGAAGTGGATTACTTATACCCGGTCAATACGCCAGTTTCGAGATTGTAACTCTCCTACGGTAGAGGTGCAAAAAGTACCCATTTCAGCATGGAGGTGGGACAGGTCTCTGTATACAAACGTGCATAAATTAAAGAAGGACATTTGTGGCTTTTAAAATTTATTCTATGTTAAAGAAAGATAATAATGTTAAGCAGTTATACATTTGATGATTTTATCAAGCTCAACTATGCATATTTACAAATCTACTATCAATTTTCGGGTACTTGAAAACGAAAGAAACGTAGTAGTCTTAATAAAAGGTAACCAATTTTCTTGACTGTATGAACATTTTCTTAAAAGTTAGTGTTTATAAGTTATACTAAGGAAAAGAATCAATAAGTCATTTAGATTCCCAAGGTGCAATGATCAGATGCATTTGTACCGTATTTATAAGAGGACCATATCTCTTCCCTCGTCCAAAGCGTCTCAAATCCACTGATATTTTTATACCCGCACTTTCTAAAGAAAATTCGGTTACATTGTTGTTTCTCATGTCCGTCCGTCCGTCCGTCTGTCACACTTTTCTTCCCTGAACTCCTCCTACATTTTACACAGTAGCTTAATCATCTTTTAAGAGATGGTTGGTGGTGTCATGTAGATGTGCAGTAAGGTTTCAGAATTTTGATTTTGCCCCGGGGGGTCAAATGGGGGTCGAAAAATGACGTTTTTTGTGCAAAAAGTCCCGTCTTTCCTGAACTCCTTCTACATTTAACTCAGCAGCCAAATCACCTTTTGGGGGATGGTTGGTGGTGTCATGTAGATGTGCAGTAAGGTTTCGGAATTTTGATTTTGCCCCGGGGGATCAAATGGGGGTAGAAAAATGACGTTTTTTATGCAAAAAACTCAATCTTCCCTGAACTTCTCTTACATTATATTTAGCAGCCTAATCATCTTTTGTGGGATGATTAGTGGTGTCATGCAGATGTGCAGTAAGGTTTCAGAATTTTGATTTTGCCCCGGGGGGTCAAATGGGGGTCGAAAAATGACGTTTTTTATGCAAAAAGCCCCGTCTTCCCTGAACTCCTCTTACATTTTACACAGTAGCCTAATCATCTTTTGGGAGATGGTTGGTGGTGTCATGTAGATGTGCAGTAAGGTTTCGGAATTTTAATTTTTCCCCGGGGGGTCAAATGGGGGTCGAAAAATGCCGTTTTTTTATGGAAAAAGCCCCGTCTTCCCTGAACTCCTTCTACATTTTACTCAGCAGCCTAATCACCTTTTGGGGGATGATTAATGGTGTCATGTTGATGTGCAGTAAGGTTTCGGAATTTTGATTTTTCCCCGGGGGGTCAAATGGGGGTCGAAAAATGACGTTTTTTATGCAAAAAGTCCTATCTTCCCTGAACTCCTCTTACATTCTATTTAGCAGCCTAATCATCTTTTGTTGGATGAATAGTGGTGTCATGTAGATGTGCAGTAAGGTTTCAGAATTTTGATTTTGCCCCGGGGGGTCAAATGGGGGTCAAAAATTACGTTTTTTGTGCAAAAAGTCCCGTCTTCCCTGAACTCCTTCTACATTTTACTCAGCAGCCTAATAACTTTTGGGGGATGGTTGGTGGTGTCAGGTAGATGTGCAGTAAGGTTTCAGAATTTTGATTTTGCCCCGGGGGTTCAAATGGGGGTCGAAAATGATGTTTTTTATCCTAAAAGACCTGTCTTCTCTGAACTCCTCTTTCATTTTACTCAGCAGCTTAATCACCTTTTGGGAGATGGTTGGTGGTGTCATGTACATGTGCAGTAAGGTTTCGGAATATAGATTTTGCCCTAGGGGATCAAATGGGGGGTCGAAAAATAACGTTTTTCATACAAAGAGCCCTGTTTTCCCTGAACTCCTCTTACATTTTACTCAGCAGCCTAATCATCTTTTGGGAGATGGTTTGTGGGGTCATGTAGATGTGCAGTAAGGTTTCGGAATTTTGATTTTGCCCCGGGGGGTCAAATGGGGGTCGAAAATGATGTTTTTTATGCTAAAAGACCTGTCTTCTCTGAACTCCTCTTTCATTTTACTCAGCAGCTTAATCACCTTTTGGGAGATGGTTGGTGGTGTCATGTACATGTGCATTAAGGTTTCGGAATATAGATTTTGCCCCGGGGGGTCAAATGTGGGTTGAAAAATGACATTTTTTGTGCAAAAAGCCCTGTCTTCCTTGAAGTCTTCCTTAATGTTACTCAGAAGCCTAATCATCTTTTAGGAGAGTTAAATATTTTGAAAATTATGTAAAACATCAACGTCAAGGGGTAACAAGATGTGTTTGTGAAACACTATGCGCCCGGCGTCAACAAAGTTCGAAAAAGCGATTTTTAGCTCACCTCAACGAAGTTGGGGGGAGCTTATGTGATACCCTCGGCGTCGGCGTCGGTGTCGGCGTCCGCGTCGGCGTCCCGGGTTAAGGTTTTTGGAGCAGTTTTCTTTTTAAGTACTTCTATGTCCTATATTGATTAGACATGCATGGAAGATGTTGCTAGTATGTTTCATTGTACCAGTCAAAGTTTCAGATGCTGCAATTTCAGCAAAGGAATGACCAGGTTAATGTTTTTGGTGCAGGTTAACATTTTTGGTGCAGTTTTTGGTGTAGTCTCATTTCCGAGTAACTATAAGCCTTATGTTGACCAAACTTACACGGATGATACATCTTAGGTTGCATACTACCAGCCTTGCTTCGGATGCTGAATCTGACCTACATTTTCCGGTTGAGTGAACAGGTTAAAGTTTTTTGTGCAGGTTTCATTTCCAAGTTACTATGAGACATATAATGACCAAACTTACATGGATGATACATCTTAGGATGCATGCTACCAGCCTTGCTTCGGATGCCAAATCTGACCTACATTTCCCGGTTGAGTGATGAGGTTAAAGTTTTTGGTGCAGGTTTCATTTTGAAGATACTTTGAGCCCTATAATGACCAAACTAACATGGATGGTACATCTTAGGATGAAATCTACTAGACTTGCTTCGGATGCTGAATCTGACCTACATGTTCCGGTTGAGTGAACAGGTTAAAGTTTTTGGTGCAGGTTTCATTTCCAAGTTACTATGAAACATATAATGACCAAACTTGCATGGAAGGTACATCTTAGGATGCATATTACAAGACCTGCTTCGGATGCTGAATCTGACCTACATTTTCAGGTTGAGTGAACAGGTTAAAATTTTGGGTGCAGGTTTCATTTCCAAGGTACAGTACTATGAACCCTATAACGACTAAATTGCATGGATGGTACATCTTAGGATGCATACTACCAGACTTGCTTCGGATGCTGAATCTGACCTACATTTTCTGGACGAGTAAACAGGTTAAAGTTTATGGTGCAGGATTCATTTCCAAGTAACTTTGAGCCCTATAATGACCAAACTTGCATGGATGGTACATCTAAGGGTGCATTCTACTAGGCTGGCTTCGGATGCTGAATCTGACCTACATTTTCTGGATTAGTGGAAAGGTTAATTTTTTTATACAGGTTTCATTTACAAGTAACTTTAAGCCCTATGTTGACCAAACTTGCATGGATGATACATCTTAGGATGCACACTAATGGACTTGCTTCAGATGCTGAATTCGACATACATTTTCCAGATAATAGACCTCGTAAAAGTTATGGGTGCAAGTTTATGACCAAGAAACTATAAACCAGTTGCACAAATGATGCATCAAGGGATGAAAACTCTCAATCTTGCTTCAGATGCTGGATTTTAATTACGTTTTCATGATGAAGAACTAGTTTTTGGTCTATATATAGGTCTATTCCAAAGTATCAAATTTGCATAAATTTTGCATTTTTGGATGTACACTTTTTGTTGGTTAATTGTGTGACTTAATTTGCCTTACTTAAAGACAACACACGTTGAGGTGAGCTCTGTAATCTCTGATTACCTATGTTTAGCATATAGTTCACAGTCAAGGTCACAAGGTCATTGACCTTGGTGTTTTTTGTAAGAACTAAATTAGTGGGGTATGCATACTAAAAATGAAGTCCCCATCTCCTATGGTTCAAAAGTTATGGCAAAAAGTAGAAAAAGCTTTTTTTAGTATAAAGGTCACAGTTAATGTCACATGGTCATTGATCTTGGTGTTGTTTGAAAGAACATTAGTGGAGTATGCATACTAAATATGAAGTCCGTATCTCTTATGGTTCAAATGTTATGGCAAAAAGTGTAAAAAGCTATTTTTAGCATATAGGTCACAGTCAAGGTCACAAGGTCATTGACCTTGATGTCATTTGAAGGAACTTTATTAGTGCAGTATGCATACCAAATATGAAGCCCCTATCTCCTATGGTTCAAAGGTTATGGCAAAAAGTGGAAAAAGCTATTTTTAGTATAAAGGTCACAGTCAAGGTCACATGGTCATTGACCTTGGTGTTGTTTGAAAGAACCGTTTTAGAGGAGTATGCATACCAAATATGAAGTCCCTATCTCCATGGTTCAAAAGTTATAACAAACAGTTGAAAAACCTATTTTTAGCATATAGGTCACAGTCAAGGTCACGAGGTCATTGACCCTGGTGTCATTTGAAAGAACTTTATTAGAGGAGTATGCATACTAATTATGAAGTCTCAATTTCTTATGGTTCAAAAATTATGACAAGCAGTTGAAAAACCTATTTTTAGCATATAGGTCACAGTCAAGGTCACAAGGTCATTGACCTTGATGTCATTTGAAAGAACTTTTTTAGAGGAGTATGCATACCAAATATGAAGTCTCTATTTCTTACGGTTCCAAAGTTTTGGCCAAGGTTAAAGTTGACAACAGACAAACAGACAAACAGATAAACAGACAAACAGACAAACAGACAGGACAAAATAAATATGCGCCCCGAAAAAATTCGGGCGCATAAAAAAACATCGCATGCTGGGAAACACCTTGAATTCTTATGAGTAATTTATGTACATGTCAAATGTGAGAGTCATATCTCATCTCAATCAAAAGTTATAAGCAAATGCAACATTTTTGAAAAGTAGGTTAGGCTTGATCGCTTCAAGGTCAAGGTCACAGTGTAAAAGTCATGATTTATTTG
>PRKT01001167.1:59493-121719 GCA_003671525.1 Saccostrea glomerata
CCCCCGACAGATCCGTGCATGAATTTACATCATTAATAAAATTCAGACTGGTATATAATGAATTTAGCATGTATAAAATAAATATAAGAGTTTCTGAGTTATAGGTCACAGGGTCTGAGAATTTCATACTCAATTTGATGAATACATGTAAATTATAGAATTATTTTGACTATTTCTTTGGAAAGCCGCCCAATATGTAGGAGCGTGTATTTAGAGGCAAACACCTTAGTGCGGGTATTACTGTCTCATGACAGCATCTAGTCTTTTCTGTTTTGATTTTTTGGATTTAATATTGATGCCTTTACTTTAATTCGGTTATCCTCAAGTTGTAGAGTGCATCCTGACAATTGTGTGGTTATGATAAACCGGTATATCGATGATGCTATGTATCCAACATACACAGTATCAAATATTTGTCCCACCTATTTGTTTACGCTGCACAAACACCCCTCCTCAAGTAAAGAGAGCACCAAGGGAGATAATCTCGAAACTTGCGCATTGTTCTTATTCCCGGTTGATGTATTGCATAACTAGCACAACGTGACGTCATAATAGGCAGAGTATAAGCCTGAAGAAGCCTGTAGCAGAAAAAAATTTATAAACAACAGATAATAATAATGTTTCATCGGTGGGGTAAATTCGTTACATAGTGTTTTAGTGAAAGCCTCGCCTCGCCAGGCATGACATTTACTAACCAGGTACATGTAACATCCCGTACCCGGTTGCTAAAGCACTATGTTACAAATATTATGTTTCCGAATATCAAAGTTAGGTATGCCCTTCACTGAAGCTATTTTCTTGATTTTACTTCTAAACATGTGAAGTACAGGACTATGACGCCAAACTAATGTGCACTGGCTAGCGCATGTAGTAATTACCAAGTTTTTATATGGAACGCCGTCACTGCCTTATAGCAGAACATTCAGATTGCATTGTGTCAACTTTCCTTTACATTAGGTCAACTCTTTATGACATTAACCCACACTACTATTGCATTGTGTCAACCTTCCATTACATTAAGTCAACTCTTTATGACATTAACCCACACTACTATTGCATTGTGTCAACCTTCCATTACATTATGTCAACTCTTTATGACATTAACCCACACTACTATTGCATTGTCTCAACCTTCCATTACATTATGTCAACTCTTTGTGACATTAATTAACACTACTATTGCATTATCTCAACTTTCCTTTACATTAGGTCAACTCTTTATGACATTTACACACACTACTATTACATTGCGATAGCTTTCTTTTCCATTATGTTAACTTTTTATGACATTTACTAACACTTTAATTATATTGCGTCAATCTTTCATTGCATTATATCAGCTCTTTGTGACATTATATCAAAAGAATTTTACGTGGTGTTAAGATACATTTATATAATTTCAACTCAGTATTACATTATGTGCACTCTGTATTATTTGGTTTACGTAGTTTATAACATGATGTGAATTTATTTTAATTTGATATCAAGTCGCTATAATACGATGTCAGAATTTCATTACATGATGTCAAAAAATTGTCACATGTGGTCAATTCTTTTACTACATTATGTCACCAATATGCTTCATGACGACGTGAATCAATTCCATGATGTGAATTTGCCCTTATTTTTTAACAAATCATTATTACGTCATGTCATTGTGTCTTTACATTGTGTCAAAAATGCTCAGCCTATTGTCAGCAAACGTGTATATTAGGATATTTCAAATTGATCAGATGTGGAAAGCTTATGTTATACTGTGCGCACTCTTCTACATTATGTCGATTCACTATTACGTTATGCGAACACGGGTATCCTCGGCCTTTATATGAGCATAACATATTTACCGCGTTCCGCAGGCACAAAAAATGGCTGGAAAGAAACAGTCGTAGGAGAAATTCTCGGCGATTTGGGAATGGCATATTTGAATGAAAAGTAAAGCGACAAATGATTGACAATCTTGAAACGTGCAGCGCAAGGCCTTCACACAGCGACTGTGAATTAATTTCAATGGAGTTTACTTTAATCTGATAATTAAATAAATCAAATATTATGAGTCGAGCAGCATTTTTTTTTATTTTCATATTGATATTTTTTTTATAGAAGTCGTAAACTTCTTATCTTATTTTAGAACATTTCATATGTTTTTTATCAGTCTCTACCTCTCCTTTTTATTTTAAAAAGTGTTAACACACCGTATAACAAACGTGCAACGGTGGGTTGGGCGTTGGGGGCAGGAATCCCGTCCTTCAATCTTTAGTGACCAAAATATACATAAGATTAATAAATTTATTGGTTTTACTTTGTAGGACATTGCATAACATTAGCTGAATTAAGTTGAAAACTTTTTTTCTATAAAACTATAAAGCCTAAGAGCTTCTTCCCCCCCCCTTGGTCTCCAACCATATATCGCCCCAATCCTGGTTCAATTTTCCTATATCCGCCACTGATATGTGCCTATGTATGCTTTGCTAAGGCATATTCAACTGATTTAGACTGATATATAGAATTGTGTAATAGAATTCTCAGGCGCGGATCCAGGAATTCAAGTTAGAGGGGCGCCAAAAGTAGGCAAGGGGTCTGGGGCCGCCTTGAGGCCACCAGTGGGTCCAGCCCTGGTGGGGGCCCAGCGAAACTCTCGGAAGCTCCTGGATTTTAGAGATTTTCTAGGGTAAACATGAGTTCTACCAAGTGCACATATTTACATTTTCTGCACGAAACTGTGATTTACATTAACTTTGACAAGCGCCGGGTGCGCCCCCCCCCTTAAATCCGCCACTGAATCTGGCACTGGAATGGTTGAAAAAATTACTAATTCCAGTGACGTAGCATATTCTTTGAAAGGGGAGGTCAGCCAGAAAAAAAATTCTACTCGAAACAAAAAACAGTCCAATTTTTTTTTCAAGTATACTACATTACCCGTAGTGGACTATACTTTAAAAAAATGGGGATGGGGCTGTGCTTTCCAAGAACATTACATTTTCTGTAGTAAAGTTATATATGGGAAAAGAGGGGGGCTGATTTCATTTGCCTGAAATTCGTCCTAATCATTGAGGAGCCCCCCCCCCCCTTCCCTCTTTCTCTTACCAGTCATTAAAACACGGTCGTCAACATTCATTATACAGCTTTGAGATAATGAAAATGTATTTTTACATCAGGTATTGACCTTTGGAATCAGCATGATGAAGAGTTAACACAATAGAAAGATGTTTTTAAATCACATTAGAAAAGGTTGACATAACGTAATTGTATATCCACATCACAGAATGGAGTTTTGACATAATGTAATAAAGTGTTGATATAATATAAAGATATGTTCACATTATGTTATGCACTTTTTACACCACGTAATAAAGCACTGACATGAAGGTAAGATGTGTTCACCTAACATCATGATGCTCCCGACGTATTATAAAGATAAATCCATATCACGTAATAATGCTTTGATATAATTGAAATATACACTCTCAAAAAGGAATGGATTTCTGACTTCATGTAATGATAAGTTTAATTATAAAACACAATTGGCTTGACGTAATGCAATTTTGACCTCGCAACTTAAAGAAATGAAAGGATGTAAAGAAACATTCATTTCACGTAATAAAGTTTTAACACAATGTTAACACATAATCACTTAACAAAATGGATTTTTACTTCAAGTTATAAACTGCTGACATTATAAAAGAATGTATTTACTTCATGTAATGCAGCATTGACATGATGTTAAGATATTTTCACATCATATCATAAAAAATGACATAACGTAAAGATATGTTCACATCACGTAATGATAAATTGCCATAATAAATGCATAGTTGTATGCTATAAGGCAGTGTTGGCGTTCCATATTTTTATAAGAAAACAAGTTTTATTTTTTAAATTATGCGCAGTAAGTAGAGCTCTTGTGCATTTTCATTAATTCATTACATGAAATTCTATATACATAGCTTTAACTTACCCGCAAGGGTTAATTTCCCTTGGATATCTTTACTCTATCTACACTTAGTAAAACTTAAGTTTTGTCGCATATCTATTTTTATATATACCCTTAAAAAATTACTATACTTATCAAAAGTTTACTATAATTTACTATATTGAACAATTTGATACTTTTATTTACTTCTATATGAAACTCTAACATCTTTTTTAAAAATATCTATAATCTTTCCTTATCTTAACTTACATAAAATTATACAAGAGAAGTTATTACTTTAACAAAATAGGCAAAAACACTAAACATGATTCAAGCAGATAAAAAAAATCACATGTGTCTTTTGGTTCCTATTTGGTGTTTTCAATGGTAAACACATACCCCAAACGTACTTTCAAGCAATGGGACATTGAATGTCGTCGTTCTTATTGATATTGTATTACATGGAACGTTAACATTTTAATAGAGAATCAACCAACCGGAATTGAACAGGTAGAAATATGTTTCTATGAGCAATGTTTTAAATGTATCCACACGCCGTAAATTTAAACACCTTTATCTAGAATCAATTTAAGGAGGAACTGGTAGTGAGGAATCATTGATCAGTTAACCACAGCAAATGCAGGTATAGATATGACAAAAGGATATAATTATGTATCCTTTAGAAAATCTCACGTAACGGAATTGAAATGCGACTATCAAATCTACTGAAACGTTAACGTTTGATTATATATAATACTGTTTAATGGATCTCTTTGTAGTAATTGTGTAAAAGAGGAACTTTTTATTTTTATGGTAGTAAAAACACCGATAATTTCAATAACTTTGCTTTAAGGTGTGATATCACTCTGGTAACATAGATATTTTTGAGGAATTTATTCCAAGTAATTACATAAATTTCCTTATCAGTATATATATACATATACATGAGGACCAATTTATGGTCAACTCATTCAAATTTTATCTGTGGTACAAATCTATTCTATTTTCTATTGCCAATATTTTCATTAATTGATTATAACACCAGTAGTTTACCTTAACACTTATACATTAGAGTTCCTTTTAAGTCTGAAATTGAGATATTTGTAATGTTTGACGTATGAGTCTTTTATTTGTTAGGCCTTACCGAAATTTTGGATGCAGGAATTTTTGCAATCAATCAATCAATATCTTTTTACTATTAAAAACATTTTCAAGAACGATTAATTGAAAGATAACTCTTGTAGATGATTAAATTTTAAACCAGATATCCTGGTGAAAAGAGCAGCACTTCATTGTTTGTAAACTAGATAGGCATTAAAAAAATTATCAATTTCAATTTCATTGTGAGATATATATATATATAATTCCAATCTTAATTTTATTTATTGATTCCCTGTGTTTTGATTGGACGAAAACAAATTCAAGAAAAAGTTTACACATCGATGAATTCTTCAATTAGAACTACTTTCTTGACTGTTGTAAAAACATTGAAAACAGATACTTCTAGTCCGTTTTAGCTAAATTATGATTACAAGAAACTTGAAATAAAAATGAATGAATGAATGATCGAATGAATGAATGAAAAGAAGATAAACAGGACTGACAGACGGGAATATTATATGTTTATATCACTGTCGGATCACGAGTGTGAATTTTAAAAAATCGCTGATCAACCTGTCATTTTCTCGACGTTCAATATCAGCTCAGTTGGTATCATTGTGATAGGGAAAAGAAACGTACCTCAGACTCTTGATTTTTTAGCATCAAATTCATATGTTTACATCCTACAGATCCCATATTCTCCCTAAATCTTTGAACGAAGCAGAGCAAATCGAAGACGTCGTCGGTCTGCATCTTTCGTTATGACGTTGTTCAACTTGTTGTTAAAAATGTCAACATGACCATGGTCAAGGACGAATTATTCTGGAGAATACGCGTATTTACGATATTAGTTGACTTAAACAACATTCAGTGAGTTTTTATAAGTTTATTTATTGATTGTTTAGACAATTTAAGTTGGATTTTATCGATATTCATCTTGTATACGTTTCTTTGCGGCATACAGTATTCCTACGCCGTACAAAATAACGGATTGTATGGCGGCCTCAAAGGGAAATAATTTTAATAATTTAAAAAATTCGTAATTGGAATTATAAGAATTAAACGTTCTTTTTTCAGAATTTATCGATGTGTAAACTCTGCCTTTTTACTCACAAACTTTACATAAAAGTGCTTCGCACTTTTATTCAGTTTGTGAGTAAAAAGGCAGAGTTTACACATCGATAAATTCTGAAAAAAGAACGTTTAATATATATATATATATATATATATATATATATATATATATCCCGGGACTGCTTTCTGGGACTTCTTGGTGTCATATGAGGTCTGGTTGGTACTGTAAACAAAGTAAAAAGTCTCATAGTGACGCCTAAAGGTATTGAAAAATGTTAATGTAAGGTATTTTATCGTCTAAGCTAATTTATGTTTTGAACTATTTTAAGCACAAGTTCACAAATGAAAACTTCAATTGTACAACAACATGAATTATGCTTGCTGAATCAACTTATCTACCACAATAAAAGTGCGTATTACTTGATACATGTAACATACAAAAACAATGATTACTTTTTTAGTTAAAGATCATCATCATGAAACCAGAAAATTTTTACAAAAGTATTCCATTGCTGGTATTCCTTTTCTCGGCAAATATGCATAAGGTATCATTTACCTTTACTTAATCTAAACAAGATATTTATGCATTTCATGAAGATACAAACATAAACTGTTAACATAGAATTGATTTATTTAATTTGATCCTTTTTTCGAAAAATCACAAATATTTACTTTCAGGGTTCTATGAAAAACTTAGGAAGCTCAATTGTGGATGATCGAAATTGCCCAGCGATAGAAGAGAGTAAAGAAAGAGTAAAAAGTTGCCCAAGAAATTTCGATCAGTGGAAAGAAGCAAGTGATCGAAAGAAATGTTGGACAATTAAACAAAACTGTACAGAATCGTCGAAATTTGCGCTCCATTGTATTCTAGACAACGATGGAAAACTTTCCGAGTGCTGTGCCCCGGAAATGAATGTTATAGGTAATGTAAATAAATTTCATCTTAGTCATTCAAACGACCAATTGAAATCTGTTTACACCTTTCGTTGTTCGTTAATTATTGAATACTGTTAGTTTTTTCTTTACATTGCCGCATAACTTATATAAAGCAGTTTTATCAAATGACATTTTAAGTCATAGGGAAAAGATATTGTGAATTTCATGGTCTCCATCTCCTGGGGCCTAATGATTGACCATCATTAATATCAATGCAATCTTTACAGATCTTTTTCTCCTAGACATCAAGCATGTCAACCTTTGTCTGGTTTTTTTTTTTTGTTTTTGTTCATGAAAATTCATCACAGAGAGAGAAATGTCTGCTCCTGAGTATTATGCTATCACATTCATAAAACATGAATAAAAAATGTACTTCACCGTTTGTATTTTGCTTTCTTCGGTGGGGGTGGGGTAAATTTTAGATGCATTAATAAATACATTACCTCAAAATGTATTCTTCATCGTTACATAATCTGAACGTATTGAAAATTAAACTTATTTGGAAATCTTCTAAATATTTCATGTAAAATTTTAAAGCACAGGAAGAAACTTGATCTACACATATTATGCTATTTTTATTGCTACTTTATGTTATATACTGAACAAAAAAAAAAGAAACGCATAATCAGAATAATATGAAATTCTAAGTTTTCAGTTTAAACCTTATATTATTTAAGCGATTTTAGGGTGTGTTGTGATAAAAATCAATGTTGCAAATTGAAAAGTCAAGTTGATGTTATTTTCATTGCCCCCAAATTCAAGGGACATAACAATATATACTGTGCAAAGTCTCAATGCTAGTGGGTTCCCAATGTACGGATATCGTGGAGGAATACCATCTCATTTCAGTCTCTTGCGAACAATTTATGCATTTTTATGCAGATTTTTTTCATCTTGTTCTATCGTTAAAATGATATTGTCCTACGGACCCGGTTTAACGATAGAATTCGGGCGAAGAAACACGGGCGATAGTGCATTTACTAGGAACGATCTAGAGAGTTCCGAATGTAAACATTTGAATGGAGAGAAAAACGTTGAGAAAATTAATTGGATTTACGTATTTATATGGATTATTTTGGGGGATAAAAGGCATAAGCAATCTCAAGAAGGTTTGTTTTGATTATTTTGGTAGTTATTCCCAGTGCAAATCATTTTATATTCTTCAAAATCGTTTCGGAGCGGATCCGCTCCGATTTACTACGTTGCAAGTATATGGGACGAATTCTAACTGTGGTGAGGGCCTGTACCGAGACACAGTTAGATTATTCTAACTAGGGGGGAGGGTGGTCTGACGGTCCTGCCTGGTTGTGGTTACCTGCGGATGGCCAGATAGTGGTCTTCAGACGTTAGTTTTAAGGTTGCAAAGCCCATTGATTTATTTCAAATACAGTTGCAACTTCCTGTTGCGTAGCTCCATTTAGTATCATCGTTAGCCTGGTTGTATTCATCTTTGTTTGGGCGTGGCATTGCAGTATTAACACTGCAATCAAATCTTAAATATGGGTTTAATAGAAGTGTTAAAAGTTTCTCTAAATCCAAAATATCAATGAAAATAGACAACTGATTTAGAAGAAATCATGAAAAACACTACTTTCATTAACATGTCTAATCAAGGGAGATAATTCAACACTTGGGTTTTAAAACCCAATGTTGTCCTTTAAATAGGTCACAGGTATCCAATGATATAAAAAATAGTTGTTTCATTTACAATTTAAAAATTCCTTTGACGAGTAAAACAATATGCGTTTCTTTTTTGTTGAGTATATTATTATTGATCACTGTATTTATCTTTGATTAAGAGTGTATCTCTTTCACCTCTATCTGTGTTCCTTTGATTGAAAATAAAATTTAGTTTTATTTTCATTTTTAATCTTTGCCTTTGTTCTTGTGGGTTTGTCCGCAAGAATTTTAAACACCCTCATAACTCTTCATTATTTTC
The DNA here is from genome assembly GCA_003671525.1 of Saccostrea glomerata. NCBI lineage: Eukaryota > Metazoa > Mollusca > Bivalvia > Ostreida > Ostreidae > Saccostrea > Saccostrea glomerata. The sequence continues at coordinate 68,454 of PRKT01001167.1, forward strand.
AGATGGTCGATGTCTTACTTACAGTAAAAATGGACAGCGTATTGTTGAGAATGACAACTTGATCTGTGGAGATTTTGACAAAAATAAATGTCCAGATGCATATAAATCCACTGATGCTTATAAATGTAAGTTGTTTTCCTTATTATGCAACCACATCAACTTTACACATTCATTATCAATATTTTTTATTATATTGCCGAATGTGTTGTATTTGGTTGTTTGAATTGGTGAACACATGTACAGTTCTTATACTCTTAGTTATTAGATGCAACATTCAAATTCGACTTTTTTTCATGACTTATTCGTTGTACAATTGCATACGCAATGTACCTTGCCTACTGATAATTTTTCAAGATATTCTATATGTAAACTTATAATACACGCAGGTAGGTTAAGGTTACAACCAACTATTCTACTTGCCTATATGATATGACGTCATAGTAAGCAATATGACGTGAGGTTTAGAGATGAAAATTTCTTAAAATCGATATCTAAGATTGATTTGAGGTCATAAAAATGAGTAAAAATATGCAGAGGCATAATATAAACGGAATTTTGTCGTTTCTGGCCTCTGTAGTTATCGCAGGGGTTACATACCAAACCCGTGACGTCATAACTGTTGATCATGCAGTAGCAGAGTGAAAGTGAAATGTACCAAGAATTGATGTATAAACAAACACAAAAAATCGGAGTTTAAAAGTATTTAGAATGAATATCATGTGTGATTCTTGTCGGAATAAAGCGTATGAATAAGGTATGGTAATATAATTCTGCAATTTCTTCGTAAAATTAAAGCAGGGAGGGTGTTTACTTGCCGATCAGTCTTTCCTCTGTCGTTCGTAACAAAAAAAGATGCAAAAGTTCAACACTACGCCGCATATCTTGAAACTTAATTTTTGTTTCTATTTAAAGTTCTTATTCTTTTGTTTTTGGAAAGTGCTGCTAGAATCGTATGGTTTACGGGAATTGATGCATTTTTTTCCATGTTATGAACAAAATGTACAATTTTTGGGAAGGTTTCGTCCGAAATTGTTGGATAATTATTTCTATAATAGGACAGTAGGATTCTAGCAGCACTCTCATGGTACATAGATGTTTTTACATAACTATTATTAAAAATTGAAACTAATTATCCCCGGGGTAGTGTTAAACTTTTCACTTTTTCATTAAGGCATATTTTCTAATTATAGACGTCACGTGATGACATCGTGGTGAAGTGCTCCATGTAGTATAAGTCCCATTGAAGTCTAAGAATGCATAATTATAGCAAAAGTTTTATCCTTGACTTTTCCGATTTATTAGTGTTACATAATTATAAAAAAGTGTTAATTCGCCAAATTCCGATCCATGTGCTGCCTTAACAAACCCGCGCAATTACATGTTCGTAGACAAAAAATCAGCATGCCTTACCAAGGGGTTTTGAAAAGATATCAAATTTTGAAAATTTTTGCATCATTCAAAGAAAAATGTACAAAAATTACAAAACATAAACTCCGGATTTTTTTTTCATCAAAAATTGTTTTAGAAGAAGTGTACAAATCCATATATAGACATTAAAAATATAGCACACAGGTCCTTTATTTAGTGGAACTCTTCAACTCCAGGGAAGAACCTTGTAAAGTTAAAACTACATTGCGTATTACCTTGAGATCCCTTTAGTCCCTTTGGTAACGTATCGCTTTTCGATTCATTTTTCTTGTTGGTCGTATGTCATACGGGTGTGATTTGTCCGTCTTTTATAAACATTTCAACATTTTCAGTTCCTCTCTTGAACTGGTAAAGAGTATAAAGCATCTGTAAGTAAAAAGAATCAAAAGTGTGACTTTTATGACTACTGTACGGCTTAGGAACCCTAGAAATGGAGATTATCTGACTTTCTTAAATGTTCATTAGCAGCTTAAGTAGAAAATAACATTAATAGATAAATAAATAAATAAATAAATGAATAAGGGAGATGATAGTTTCCAAATAAAAAATATAATTCAAAGACAATACTGTGAATTGTTGTAATTCTATATTTTTTTGAACATGGCATAATTATGTTCAAGAATGAGACTAAGAAATCGAATGTGAATGCTTGTTTTTATGTTGTTGTCCCCCGCTTTTGCGAAAGATAATTAAGATCTCATTCATCTGTCTGTCAGTTAGTTTGTCCATCTGTCTGTCCGTCACAAAAATTTTAACCTTGCCCATAACTTTTGATCTAGTGGAGCTATGAATTTCATATTTCACATGTGTATTCTTTGTGACAAGACCTTTTTTGGGGCAGCACCAAATTTGACCTTTTGACCTTGACCTTGGAATTGACCCACTTTAACACAAAAATTTTTAATTTTTACTATAGCAATAACTTTTGAACAGTAGATATTAGGGCTTGTATATTTCACATATATATTTTTTGTGGCAATTCCTTTCATGAGATACAAACAACTTTGTCCTTTTGATCTGGACCTTGGAGATTTCAGTACTAAGGAAAAAAACTTGAACCTTGGCCATAACTTTAAAACGGTACGGGCTAGGGCTTTCATATTTCACATATGTACTTCTCGTAAGAAGTTCTTTCATTGGATAACTAGAACCTTGACCTTCTGACCTTGACCTTGGAGTTTGGCTCATTTAAAAAAAAAATAACTTTGGTCATAACTTTTTTATGGTTAGGGCTAGGGCTTTCATACTTCAATTAATAAATCCTTGTGGCAATACCTTTCATTGGATATCAAGCACTTACACTCTTTGACCTTTACCTTGGAGTTTGACTTACTTTTTAAAAACGTTAACCTTGGCCATAACTTTTGAATGTTAAGGGCTAGGCTTTCATACTTTGTATATACGTAATCCTTGTGAGAAGACATTTCATTAAATACCAAGAACTTTGACCCTTTTACCTTGACTTGGAGTTTGACCTACTTTTTGAAATTTGGGTACCAATATATGTGATATGCAGTTAAGTAAAGATCTTTGCTTTGCTGCCATACGGGGTTATAAGTGTTTCACAAACGCATTTTGTTCCTTTGAAATTTGATTAAGAAGAGCTAGGGCTTTCATATGCCTTTGTCTTCACGATTGACCTTATTTTTTGTAGCTCACCTGAGCCGAAGGCTCAAGTGAGCTTTTCTGATCAAAATTTGTCCGTTGTCTGTCGTCGTTGTCGTTGTTGTTGTCGTTGTTGTCGTCGTAAATTTTTCACATTTTCACCTTCTTCTCAAGAAGCACTGGGCCAATTTCAACAAAACTTGGTACAAAGTATCCTTGGGTGAAGGGGATTCAAGTTTGTTCAAATGAAGGGCCAGGCCCTTTTCCAAGGGGAGATAATTATGAATAAGAGAAAAATTAATGGCATTTTTAAAAAATCTTCATCTCAAGAACCACTGGGCCAGGAAAGATGAAACTCATTTGGAATTATCCTAAGGTAGAGTAGATTTAAGTTTGTTCAAATCATGACCCCTGGGGGTAGGGTGGGGCCAAAATGGCGGATCAAAATTTTAAATAGGAATATATCTTTAAAAATCTTCTTCTCCAGAACCACTGGGCCAGGAAAGATGAAACTCGTGTGGAATCATCCTCAGGTAGTGTAGATTCAAGTTTGTTCAAATCATAAACCCCCGGGGGTAGGGTGGGGCCAAAATAGCGGATCAAAGTTTTACATTGGAAAATATTGGAAAAATCTTTAAAAATCTTCTTCTCCAGAACCACTGGGCCAGGAAAGATGAAACTCATGTGGAATCATCCTCAGGTAGTGTAGATTCAAGTTTGTTCAAATCATGACACCCGGGGGTAGGGTGGGGCCAAAATAGCGGATCAAATTTTTACATAGGAATATATACGGAATCCTTTTAAAATCTTCTTTTCAAGCACTTCAAAGCCAGGCTTCGTTATAATTGTTTATAAGGAATCAGCCTCAGGTATGCCTCTTGTTTTAATCAGTTTTGGAGATAATTTCTAAATGACATATAATATGGCATTAGTATTTGATATTTCACACACAAAGACACCAAAAGCAGGGGACCACAATTCTTTGAATTTGCTTGTTTGTATACCTTTCGAGAATTAATTACTCATATAGACGCTAAATAAAATACCTGCGAAGGGCTTCAAATTTTGACCTTTTCTCGAAATCCAAAGCCATTTAGCAGTAAGAGATCTTTATTCTACCAATTCATGCCCTGTCACAAGACCTTGGGTTTTTAGGACTCATACATGGGGATGGGCAAACTTTCACTCGAATTATAGTGCCTAATGTATGGAGAAGGAACAGATGTTACCCATTTTTGATCGACTTAGGTCAGTTGAGGCCGAGATTCAAACTCACGACCTACCGATCACGAATCAATCGTTCTGCAGGCTGAGCTACTGAGAACACGGAATAACATTGGACTAAAATAACCTTGTATACAGAATTTTGAAGATAATTTTCAGTAATACTGTATTCCCTCTCTTTTAATGACATGACACATCTTAGACTTTATAATTTTTTTTTTCACCTTCAATTTATTAAGTATTAAACTTTGAATCCTAACATTCCGGAAAATTCGGAGTGCCTGCACACTAGGACATGAACATTTCGTGGAAGAAATCTTATTGATTAAATGTCTTATATTTATTATATACCTAAGGTGTATCACTCAATTTTTCTGTAGAATTATTGCAATCATGTGACGCCGTGATCCGACTTTCCGGATCACTACACTGTGGTTTTCTGAAACCAGATCACCACTCTCTGAAACTGATAACGTAGTACGCATAAACAAGACATTATTTTTCTTGCGCGTTAAAATATCTCTTGTTCTCAAGCTATGTATTTTGGATAAATGTTATTCAATTAATCTCTGAGGTTTTCTTTTTCTATGTTTTGTTAATTATAAGGGGGTAATTAATGATTTTATCATTATAACAGTAACTTGATCCAAAGAGCTGTATCACGTCTCGTTGACAGGCGCGATTCATCAGATCAAACTCGACGCTTCGCGTCTCGTTAGATCTGATGATCCGCGCTTTTCAACTTGACGTGATACGACCCTTCGGATCAAGTTACTGTTATAATAATATATATATGTTTTCTTTTAAGATCCAGCTTGTTACCATGTCAACGAAACATTTAAGAGGTAAGTTAAGAATCTTGAATCAGTCATGATACGTTTGTTAACACTAATTCAACCAGATCACACTATTTTTAACGACGAATTCTTTCGAAGTGGGATTAAAAAAATTGATAAAATAAGAAAAAACCATCAAATCATCTCAAAACTTTCTTTGCGATTTAAAACCTTATATTAACAAGAATATCTTCCTAACAAATTCTCTCTATATTAAGTCAAATTATAGAGTTGTAAGTATTAAAAAATCGGAAGATTAAAAGTTATTTCAATCATTATTTATAGGAGGATTTTAGGGAGGGAATTATTTAAGGAATGTTTTTAAGTTTTGTGTGAGTTATTGGTGTGTGAATCACACAGACTTGTCACGTAGACATATTTCATGAAGCGCGCTAGCGCTTTATGAAAAAATATGCCTACGTGCAAGTCTGTGTGATTCTAACACAAATAATTCACAAAACTTAAAAAAATTCCTTATATTTACATTTTACATGTTTGGAAGCAGCTAAAATATACTCAATATTTGAATTTCTCCCGTCCCTATATTGTTGCATTTTTACTAACGTCGCTGCCGTCTCATTGTGACGTCACGTTAATGCACGTTTCCCCATGTATATTTTAACGCGTGAGTATATACGAAAATGGTTTTCAAATTAATTTCACAGTTGGCTTAGGAGGAAAACACAGTGAATGTAAATATTTATATTTTTAACAGAGTAAAAATAATATATACATGGGAAAACTCTTTAGGGCAATAATTCTTACAAATAAAAGTTCAATAAAATAAAATTTTGAAGCAAGGGATCGTGTCAAAACCGGAGGTGCTATTGATAAAACATCTTCCCGTAGATAAGGCATAGATTAATTTTATCTAATGGGCTTTATCCTCCACACGTATGAGAAAAATAATTTATATGTACGAGGGGCATTCAATAAATAATGTCATTGGGGCTCGGAAAGAAACAAAAAACGCTTTTCTATGACTTAGTTTTAATGATCTAACTACAATATTCTCTTTTAATTAAAATGCATATCCGTAACATTTTCATTCAGTCTCTAATTGTTTTTCGAACACATTTTTAAGTATGACCCTTCGTATACTGGAATATGGCAGATCTTATTATTTCCTGTGCTTGTTTTTTTTTTTCTTTCTGATAGATGTTTTTCTAAGTTAAGGAAATGAAACAAGCCAAAAGTTGAAAGTTCTGGCAAATTTTGTTGGTGTGACAAAACATTAACTTTCTGTTTATCCCCAAAACTCCTTTACTTTTCATGGCCTGTGGGTTTGGACGCCGTCATAAAGACATTTTATGTTTTGAATTTCTCATTGTTTCCTTCTTCTCATAAACTTTTCAATTTTTTTTTGCAAATAATTGTTTTCTATACATCTCCAGAAATTGAACTTCCTCCCCGAAAATGAATTTGAGCAACAAGATCGCTAATTTTAAGAAAATAGCATATGAAACTGTTTTATGCTCTTGTAATTCTTTGCTCTCCTTAGGCCTTTGCAGTTTTGTTAAGTGTATGTGTTATTGTAAATTTGTTTTGAGGGCTGAAAGAAAAAGGGATTTAAGTTTCATTATCTGTTAGAATTTCACACAAACTTGGATAAGTACAATTTTTGATTTTTTAAAATAACTGTTTGGATATCCCTACACGCTGTCATTTTCACTCATTCTTCAAAATATAGGGTGACCTTTGAGTATTAAACTTTTTTATTATAAAATGTTTCTTTAACACCCTTCCCCGCAGTCACGCATTTTAACGCATATACCATTTCCTATTTCTAACGAACAATCATGTATTTACCCTTTCCCCGTAAATCACGCATTTTCACGCACTTGAAAAAGTTCATTAATCTTCAATTTATAGCCAAATTCCAACTATTTTATACTTACTTGATACTCATGAAATAAGAAAATTTATTTTCTAATTAAAATATCATTTTAGAATATTATTTACGCTAAACTTTAGAAATTTGTACCCCGCTATAAAATACTTGCGGGGAAATGGTAAAGTAATATTCCTGTGACGCGAGGATTCAATGTATGTTGCATAGCAATTCTGTAAGTTGTAAAGAGTTAAAACAGTATGAACTATCCCCAAAATAATGTTTATCAATTTTCCTACGTATCTTAAAATCAATAGAACATAATCAGTGATAATTTGTTGAAATGTTGCAAATTTACATCGGTTGTTGGCAGTCATTGTACCTATTTTTGATGCCCATTATAATAACTTTTGTTTATTGAAATCTACATGTTCACCTGTCTATGAAACAGGCATTAGTGGCTGTAAATTTCACATATATCAGTTAAATATATTTTTGAGATATTAACAAGTTTTTCAGCTGCTTTAATGAAGCGTTTAATTTTACTCTAGTTTACTGATTCTAGATCTTGACCATTCATTTTTAATGCAGTGTCTCGAATAGCCCTTGTTTTCCAGCTTCCCACGATGAAATAATGCGATGAAAAGTGGTCACACAAACTATTATCAATTCATTAAAGATTCAATAATGAGAGAAAGTCAAGCTTTATTTCATATGAATACTATGTTGTATGTCATCGAGCTAATGACATTATTTATTGAACGTCCCTCGTAGGTAAAAAAGATATATTGCTTCATGTTCATTTTGGTATGATTATGTGTTATAAACATTTTAACCATATTAGAGTTGATATTTCGAGACCTAAATTATTGTTATTGATAATTATCATAGCATATTTCTGAACGTATTTTTAAATTTATTTCATATGATGTCAGCCATGCGCAGACTTTCACAGCGACTATTCCAAACAATAATACAATAAACAGAAACAGAAGAAACAGCACCAATGAATGTTCAGATGAATATTACAAGTGAGTATTCTTATTGATAATATTTTGAATACAAAGTCACGAGCTTTTTTATTTATTCATTTTGATTGAATTGCATAGAAATAAGTGCAGTTATCATGTAAAAATAATTAATCAATTACCCAAAAAAGGACAGATAAAATTATTTTACGGGTTTAAATATCTCAGAATAGCAACTAAATAATTTATTTATATACAATTTAGTTGGTTTCAAAGGACAACTTCTCTTTTACCACTGAATGAAATTTGATGATACTTTCGCAGAATCATTGTTTCATAGTGCCATTGTGCACCTTCTATTTTACTTTTTGATCGGACAATATTTTGGATTTACCAGAGCAAACCATGGACACTGGCGTTCCTTTTTATGATATTGAGGAGAACCCATTTTTTAAACCACCTTTCATATTTCAAAAAATTAATCAGTTACTTACAGCTTTCAAAAATAAGGTTCTGGAAGATGAATGTTTGACAAATGGAAACACAGACGAGAGTAATTAAATGAACACAAACTTTTTACAAGAAAGTCTGTGAAAAAAACTTAAATTTAAAATTACTAATTTAATTAGTACTAGTCTTGCCAGATCCAATTTTTAGTTTTAAAATTAAAAAGAAATTGATATGTAACAAGAAAGATTTTTGAAATTTGAAACACATTTTGAAGAATTTTTGTTTTACAATAAAAGAAATCAAAGCAAGATTTTTGAAATGTTGAAACACATTTGGAAGAATTTTTGTTTCACAATAAAAGAGATCAAAGAAAAACATAGAGAGAACAAACATTATTCAAGCTCAAAGCCCACCGAATCAAAACAAATTGCACAGAGCAAACAGGGACCTTTAAAGCATAAGGTGGTATTAGGTACCATAGAGGAGAGAGCATTCCTTGCCAATCCGTTTCATCCAGCATCTGCTATATGTAATAATAATAAATAATGATCGTATTTATATAGCGCCTTTCTAGCATGAATGCTACTCAAAGCGCTTTACAATGCATTATTACCCCAGCAGACCTTAACAATCCAGAATCTTTCTCAGTGCAAGCTGCCGTTATCAGCGCTAGAACAGTAACATTCTGACAATATCTTTCACTGTCTATAGCCAGGTACACTTGGGTGGAGTGAGGAAATTCGTGTAAAGTGCCTTTCCCAAGGACACAACATCGGCTTGTCGCGGCCAGGATTCGAACTCACAATCTTTCGGTTTGGAGTCCGGCACCTTAACCACTGGACTACCGACGCCATGTCATGCTCTGAAAAAAAATATAAAAGAACGAAGATGCTTTTGATTTGCATTCGGTAGGAATCTATAAAGTGAAAACTTTATATCGGAATGTCACATGAAATTTTAACATTTTTATCATTTATGATCGATCATGTTCGTGTGAAATGGGAGATGAAAATATTTTCCTGAAAGAGTGTTTTCATTTCCTAAATATAACTTGAAAATTGGCTAGATAAGACATTTGGTACAAAATAGTACAATTTTAAACATATTTTTCTAATATTTTTTTCTATTTTTTCTATCCCTGGGTCTTCTCTCATTGATTTTGAACCATAATTTGTGTGCATTTCAATGTAAAGAAAGGAATATACATTTGCAAAAACTGAAGAGAGGACGCAGAGATCTCTAAAAGTCTAATTTTCCCCAAAAAATTCAACTGTGTAATAAGCTAACTGTTCAGAGCATTAGTAATGAAAAAAAAATGGTGCTAGCATGGGGCGTTATTATTTTTTTTTATGCAAATATTCCACTCTTTTGTCAGTTTCATTTTATGATTGATGTCTTAAAATTTTTGATTAGTTGATTTTTTGTTCCGTTCCACCGACAGCGAAATCAATTCCAATCTTCTATTCTACTTAAACTTTGATGTACATGTACACTTTTCACCTTTTATCGCCTTTTATCTCATAGGTATTAATTTTTTATGAAGCATTATTATGTTTTATTGTACCTCCTAAGAAAAACGGCCATAATGTCACAATCTGACAAGGTATTTAAAACCAAATGAAAAAATCCTTTTGGGACTGTTTTTGAAATCTGACCAGCTACAGCTGTATGGTCATCCAACTAACCATAGACATTTAGATATGGTCATGTGTAAAACATTTTAAATTTTTGCGTACAACAATGCAAGTCACAGATGGAATCCATGTTAGATATGATTCATCATTCTGCAAAACCTAAACTTCTCTAATAGATAATTATCATGACATAATTTTGAACGTATTTTTAATTTATTTTATATGATGTCAGCCATACGAAGACTTACACAGCGACTATTCCAAACAATAATACAATAAACAGAAACAGTACAAATGAATGTTCAGATGGATCTTACAAGTGAGTATTCTTATTGATAATCTTTTTAATACAGTTATGAAAATATCTTTTTATTCATTTTCATTCATTTATTGAATTGCATAGTAGCAGGCTCAGTTATCATGCAAAAGTATTTTTATCATTGGCTAAATGTCGGACAGGAAAATGTTTTTTACAGCTTTAAATATTTTAAAGTTACAGCTGAATAATTTTCATGTACAAGTATGCATATACGAGGGGTGCTGGAAAAGTTTTCGGACAAGTTCTATAGTGCGCGTGCTATTTCCACGAAACCGGTCAAACTTTCCAGCTAAAAGTTTTACCCTTTTTCCAATAAATATACGAGAATTTGGTGCTCTCCGGTGCATATTGAAACAATATACAGCTCTTTTATTTTGATAAAACTTGCTTCACGGAGCATGCTACATTTTGGTACGTTTACATCACAAAGACTCGTATGCAGACTGGAAAATGTCTAAAAAGAGATTGATGTAGCTTCATAAGAATGGAAGGATCAACATTTTGAATGATTAACTCCATTGATATTTCAATACCCCTGTATCGCATGGACGTTGCGTTGCGCCTGTATGGTTTTGCATAGTTTCCATACCTGACCGATTAAATGCATACACTTTTTTAAAGATCTCAATAATATCCGAATCAGTACAAAAGACGTACATAATAGAATAAAAAAAACATGTCTTGATATAGATAATCAATTTGAAAGTAGGAAAAAAGAAAAGAAAAATCTGAAGAAATGAAAGATTTATATAACTGCGACAAAGCTTAACGGGTTGAAATCTAGTTGTCACATCGCCTTACGTTGAGTGATTGCTCCGTGAATCCCATGACCTCATAGTAAAAATCGTTGTAAATTTTCAAGATTTTATCATATGGACCTGATTTTTTACAAACCAATAAACAAATTGTAGTGATTTATTCAGACATAGGTCATACTTCAAAGTACAGAGTAGATTTTCCGTAATTCAATGTGTCCGCGAACTTCCCTTTTTACTTTTTGATCTGACACTTATTTCGGGTCTCCCTAAGAAAAATATGGACCTTCCCACTATAATCATATTAGAGGCAGTGGTATCATTTGATGAGCTCATTGCTTTATTTTGCAGGTGTATGCAAAGGTGTTACTGACCAAAACCCTTGGTTCAAATCTATAGATTGAAACTGTAACCTTGTGAAAGGATACTTACGCATAATAGCTACAAATAATGGAGCGATTAAAGAAGAATTTCTTTCTTTTATTATCATAATTATCGACTTAAGGAAATTTTAAAAGTCAACTGTAAAAGAGTACAATCCATTTTTAGACATCCGCTTGAAAAGTAGGAGGGTATATAGTAATCGGTATGTCGGTCCGTCCGTCCTTTTAGCCGTATGTCGGTCTAGCTTTGGGGTATCCATCTCTTATCCCCTATTCTCCTATTCTCTTATCCATCTCTTATCCCCTATTCTCCTATTCCTATTATACTGCTGAGTGAAATTTCATGAAACTTTCACAGAATCTTCATTACATACAAGTATTGCCATTGTGCACCTCCTGTTTAACGTTTTTATTCGACACGTATTTTAGGTTTCCCATGGCAAAACATGGACATTACCATTATATACTTATCTATGACGTCACATAATAGGCTTATAACATTTTATAGGACGCGTTATTCCTCTTTACATATATCTGTAAAACAACATACAGAAAAACATGGACAATATTGGATGCGGGGGTATTATTTAGTGAGCTCATTGCTCACGGTACCTCTAGTTTTCTTTACAAGATTTAAATAATTTACATTTGAGTAAATTGCCCTAACGATATGAAGTATTATATATTTTGTAAGAACGATTTACAAATCTAATAAGACATCAACAAAAAACAGAAAAAAATAACTTAAGAAGTTAAAATTATATATTTTTTAAAATTATTCTCTACACTTTACCGACCCTAAATAACTGCTCATGGCTGTAAGATTATTGTTGTATCATATGTTTTTCAAATGAAAGATGTCCCTTTGCAGTTGTTTGGGATATATTTATTGTTGGAACTTTATACAAATCCGACCACCACTTAAATAAGTAAATTTTACGGAGTTATAAAAGTCCACGCACTGAATTATCAAAACATAGTTTAAACAGAGATGCATAATGCTAAACTGCTGGGAGGATTTTGCTTGTTCGTTCAATTATAGGGGCGTAATCAACTCCACCTGATGACGCGTATACGTGTTACATGTATATGCAGATCAAGCCTTTATCCACTTTCCACCTTTATCACCATCTCTTAGGCTGTAGACGTATAATATCCTTAATCACTGCAAGCCTAACAAAAATATCAACAGTCGTTCTGTATATGCGTTAATTTTTTTTTCAATTTTTGTTTTATCAACAAATTTTTTAACAAATATGATTTTTATCAATTAGCATATCATGACAGGTACACAAATTTTTTTTTCTATTTGACAGCAAATAAATTTGATTTTAGCTTGTAATGCTTCTTGTTAATTCCACTCTCTTTATGTGCTCCTTTTTCCAAATCAAACCATTTTCTCTCCAGTATAAGCTTTCTTTTTATGTCCATTTCCTTTCTGTTTGCTGACCTCCATGTTACAACGCACTTCAAAAAATTACGCACTTTGATTTTTTTTTTCAAAGTTCGTTACATTTGGGACCAAATCAACAAACTTTGAAAAAAGAAAATTCCTTTTCAAAGTGCGTTAATATCAACCATATTAACGCACTTTGAAAAAAAGTGTATGTCTTGGTCAGTATTCTTAAAAGTCTTATGTTTTTATTACAAATTTAATTTAATTCTCTCAATTACTAAAATCTAAGTCTATAATCTTTGTTTTATATATATTTTTTCAAAGTGTGTTAAATGTCTACATGGTAAAAAAAAGTTAATATACACTCTTAACGCACTCTAAAAAAATTCAAAGTGCGTTGATTAGACCCAAATTTAACGCACTTTGAAAAAAAATTTTCCAAAGTGCGTGAAATTTTTCCCAATGTTCACGCACTTTGAAAAATATTTTCAAAGTGCGTATTTTTTTTAAGTGCGTTGCCACACCCCCACTTTCATACTTTGTTTGCAGATATGGACATTACAATTTTGCTTAAGATCTAGGTACTCACTATTAATGTTTTATTTGATTTTTTGTAGGTGTGGTAGAAAAATGGCAGCATTATTTGCTTGTTGGATTGTTTTCTGCTTCATCGTCTTTATCGCTTTTTTAATGACATGTTGGAAATCAATAAAACAAAGACTATGCAGACCCAGACATGAAGGTACATAAAATATATAAGCTGAAGTTATGTTATTAAGGACAGATGATACAAACTTTTTTTTCTTTGGAAGAGACTTAATATCATGTCATAATTAAGAAAAGTGTATAATTCTCAAGATTTTTTTTCTCTCCTAAGAATTGGAAAATGAGATTGACTTAGAAAATATTTGTAATATTTCGATAAAAAAACAAATATAGACAAATCATACTCAGTAAAGGGATTGTACTTCCTAAGTTGTTAGAATTTGTGTCAAACCCTTTGACATATTGTCAATAAAATATGATCAAAACAGTAAAGGTTAACAGGTGACAACAAATATCAGAATATGTTATCTTGGTGCTAAAAGTGTAATATAAACTTTTAAAAAATATACATGAGGAAAAACAAAATAAAAAGAAATCAGCAATATCACATAGGTATTTTTGTTCTTTGATGAACTACACAACTAATTGTAAACAACTTGTTAATAGAAATTTGGTTATATGTTATATGTGTTATTAATTTTGTAAAGTGTTAGTCAATGAAATTGATGAACTTTAAGTATTAATTTTAAAGTACACATGGTTTGATATAGAATAATTTGTAGATTTAATGTCAAGACGAACAAAAAATGAAATTAAAAAAAATACTAATTTTTAGCTCACCTGAGCCAAAGGCTCAAGTGAGTTTTTCTGATCAAAAAGTGTCCGTTACCTGTCGTCTTTATTGTCCTCCTCATAAACTTTTCACATTTTCATCTTCTTCTCAAGAAACACTGGGGCAATTTCAACCAAACCTCGCAAAAAGTATTCTTAGGTGAGGGAATTTAAATTTGTTCAAATGAAGGGCCACATCCTTATTTCCCGGGAGATAATTGAGAAATAATGAAAGTCTGTTGGTATGTTTTAAAAATCTTCTTCTGAAAAACCCTTGTGACTCCCGGGATAGGGCGGGGTCACAATGGCCGATCAAAATTTTACATAGAAATATATTGGAAAATTCTTTAAAAATTTCAAGAATAGCGAAGGCATGATTGGTCATATTGTTTTGGAAGCATCCTCAGGTAGTGTAGATTCAGGTTTATTCGAATCATAATCCCGGGTAGGGCAGGGCTAACATAAAAATGTTAGCAAGGTCAAAAATGACCGATCTAAGTTTTACATAGAAATATATAGGGAATTCTTTAAAAATCTTCTTCTCAAGAATAGCAAAGACATAAATGATGATATTTCTATAGCAGAGGCATGGATGATTATATTTTTGGAAGCATCCTCGGTTAGTGGACATTTAATTTTTTTCAAATCATGACGTCCGTAGGCAGGGCGGGGCCACAATGGCCGATGAAAGTTTTAATGAGAAACATGTTGCAAAAATCTTTAAAAATTAAACTTCTTTTCAAAAATAGCAAAGACATTTTTTGTTTTATTCATATGGAAGTATTCTTTGATAGTGTAGAATCAATTTTGTTCAAGTCGTAACCCCTGGGGTAGGGTGTGGCCAAAGTGTTAGTTCAAATGTACAGGGCAATAAAGCCACAGGTAGTCAATTAATTAGCAAGGATCCTTAGTTAGTGTAGATTCGAGTTTGTTCAAATCATACCCTCTCCATTTAAAGGATTGGCTTGGACCACTTTTGGGTTTAAACTTTTCAATAATCAACTGGTATCCGGGTTTTTTCCACATTGCTCAGGTGAGCGATGTGGCCCATGGGCCTCTTGTTTTAATAGTTATATGATGTATCATAATATCGAGAAAATACATGTATTGCGTTAATGTATCGAAATAGTATCGTTTCGCAAGGTCTGTGTATCATCCCACCCATACTACATCTCTTAAAACTTTTGCACGTACATGTATACTATCAGGAGAACTAATAGTCTTTCTAGTCATAAAGTATCATGCATGTAACTTTGAAGATAAAGTATTCTAACACATGTTTCAGTATCAAAAAAGCAATAGTCTTCATTCAGAACATCAAAAACTGCTTGAAAAGGTGACATGGCTTAAAAGAACATTTCTATGAAATTACTAGACGGTCAAAACACACTCAGTTAAGAATTTTTTGAATATGTTACCTTGGTGCTAAAAGTATAATATAAACTTTAGAATAGTATAACAAGCCAGGTGAATTTCATCAGAAAAAGCAGAACGGTTAGAATTAAATTTAGCCTATTTGATATTGCTGAATTTTGTCATTTTGTTTTTCCTCATGAAGGGCTGACTTGGTATATTTTTCTAAAGTTTATATACCACTAAAAGCACTAAGATAACATTTTTCTGAATTTGTTTTTACCTGTAAACCTCTACTGAGTGTGATTTGTTTATATTTGTTTTTTAACTGAAACTTATACTAATATTTTCCATCTTTATTTTATTTTCCAGTTCTTGGGAGAAAAAAATCTAAGAATTATTCACTTTTCTAAACTTGTGACATAATATTAAGTCGTTTCCAAAGAAAAAAAATGTTTTTATCATCTGTCCTTAAAATCAAAATCTTTTCCATATGTAATATTTTAATGGAATATTGATCTCTCAGATTTCAATCCCTTACAAGAAGTTCTATAGTTAACTGTAGTAAATCAAATGCATTTTTAATTCCTTCTAGTTATGTTTATTAAAAAGAACTATATCTTGTTTATTCACATATTTTCAAGGTAGAACCTATGTCGGAAAACTCTTTGTCACAAGATTTTAAAACTTTTCAAAATGATAAATTCGCACTTGCTACTCCATTAGTTATAAACACATGACATGTTTCCTTGTTCTTATATGTAGTGCAGCCTGTGAGACTCGGAATGGTAATGACATATTGCGACGTCACATTTTCAGTCATTTTTAAGGGTACTTGTCATAAAGAGAATATGAAAAATAAAAAAAAAATACTTCTTTAAACATTGTTGTTTATAGACTTAATTGACTGCGTAGTAATAAGCAATACCCGGTATTTCTCAATAATAGATTTTTTTTCATTCAATTGACATGAAAGATAAGTCCACCTTGAATAAAATGTAGGCAAATGAAGTCTACTTTTATAAATCAATTTTCCACCCTAAGTTTATAAATATTTTTCAGAAGTCTTTGTCAGAAAGTTTTCAATCTTTAATATGAGGAAGAGCATATTCAATTAATTATAGAAAGTGATTAAAAGATTGACCTATCAAAGCAAACTAATGAGAGATAGGTTATATACAAAATCTACTTTTCTTGACCTTTTTGCACTTACACAGAATTTAATTATTAAATGACTGTTTGGGGTAACTTTAAGATTTACGATGCGAATAATTTAATAAAATGTATTTTTCTATTCAAAAGATCATATAGATTTTAACAAATTGTAAACAAAGGCCGATCATTAAAAATATACACGAATAATTCATATACATATATATAATTATAAAAAAGAATGCACATCATTTCATGATAGACATTACAACATTCACACACAACCTTCGACACATTTTTGAATCAAATACATTTCATCAAGAAATTATTCTATTTACTTGTCAACTAAAGATTTCGTATAGGATTTTAACATTCCCTCAAAATAGTTGCATTCTATTCACATCATCACAAAAAGTTGTGTTATTTCAATACATGAGATAGTTTTGGATTTGTTCTTTTAAAGTTAGTGTCTAGTAAATGAAAGGCGCCTGCAAGTTTCTCCAATTTAAGAATTGCATTAAGTCGTATAGCTTTAGAAACAAAAATATATAAATTGAATATAGGTACTTATTAAGACTATTTTAGCATGATTTTTAATTGTATTCCATGAACTTCAAACTTGCTTTATTTCTACAATTTTTATTGAAGCTGTAAAGTACAGGAAAAGTCACATTATATTAATTATGACGTCATAATGGATCTACACAGGCTAACCGCATGATGTCATACGACGTGGATTCTAAGTTAAAATGCATTATTCTTATCTGTGGGTCTAATAGAAAACCAGGCAGGGGGCCATACATGAAGTGTCACTCACATTAATGAAATTTTCCCAAGAGACTCCAACAATATAGCATATAATCACAAGAAAAAAATTTTCTGAAAATTTTCAATATTGGGGCCCACCAAGGGGGTACCCCATAAGGCACCATCTTTATCATCATTTTGTATTCACAATCTTGTAAAAATTGCTATTTTCATTCACCATTCTCTTCTTTTCATTAAAATATTGAGTGATCAAAAGTAAGAACAAAAGAAAATATATATTACTTATTTCATTTTACCCATTTTTTTGTTTTAAAAATCAATGCTATATTTAAACACAGGGGGAATAACTCTAGATATCAGAGACTGAAAAATGTGGGAAAAGGGTCGATATTGGACATGTTTTAAAACTGGGTTTGGACGCTTAGATTTTTTTCAAAAAAAATTGTGATTTTTTGCGACAGAGTTATTTCCCTTTGTTTCATACTTTTATAAACTATATTAGGCTACCATTTAAAAAATCAAATTTTTCACTTCAAAAATGGTTTGTACAGTGACTGAACATTTTGCAAAAAATACTTCTGTTCATGTGATAGACCTGAAGTCTCTGACCAGACTGTAGCTCCACTACAAAGGACGAAAAATGTAGAACAATGATTTTGGGTTAAGTCCCATTTTTTTTTTTGCTAAGTTCTTTTGCAATTACACTAAAACTGTAGATGTGAAAAAAGAATTGCAGATATTTCTTTTTTTCAAATTAAATGTTGCCACATAATTGATCAACATCAAAAACCGATAAAGACATCTATGTATCACATTATATGCCAAGTCAATATTAAATTCAAATCAAAATAGTAGAAGGAGTAGCATTTTCAAAATATTTCATAGATATTTCTAATTTTAGTTTTCATAGCAATAGTGTTTAACTAAATGAAAAAGCAACAAATAGAAATATTTATTTAAGTTTATTTTTAAGTCTACTTGTGTGCCAAGTTATAATGAAATCTGAAATCAGACCCAAAATTGTAGAAGGAGTAGCATTTTGAAAAATTCTTAACAGACAAATACACAGCTAGATGGACGAAAGACACCCTACTATTGCATAAGTTTTTTTGCTCTCTGTCCATTAATGTTAAAACTCATGAATAATATAGTATTACAGTGATCAAAATTTCAAGTCTTACCAAAATCGTCAGCATTGCAGTTTTTAAATCATGCATGAACATGTATACAATTAAGTCCCTTTCAAACTTTGTTTAAAATAACTTTGAAGGCCTATTTCTAAAATTGCCTTCATGATGACAAAATATTACACAAATATATGCCAAATATAAGCCTAATCCATGGACAAGCATGTCATAAAAATATCTTTCCTTTATTATAACATAAACTACAAAGCAAATTAACAATCACAAGTTTAAAGCTATCAGAACTTACAATGAGCTTAAACTATTAAAAAGGAAGCTTCAATATACATAAGTCACATGGACTGTGACAGAGTTGATATCTTACTAAGAAGAAATCACAGCTGGCATTTATCTGTGACAGAATTCACCATGTCGTATGCTTCCATAGCATCCAGATCTTTGAGGACCTCATTTAAATCTTTATCTTCTTCAGATTTCACAGTAAGTTCTAATTTTGGTCTCTTTTCCTTGTCAGTGCTTTCTTTTAGCCGTTTCATTTGTAATTGAGCGAAAAGACTGCGAACTTGTTGAGCAGAGATCCAGTCATTTGGACAAAAAACATGATTGCCGTTTTCATCTCGTCCATTGCGGATTTGTAAAGAAACTGTCACATGGTTTGCTTTTTTTCCAAGTTTTTTCACCCTCATCAAAAATGTTTTTTACAAATTGTTTTACCACTGTTGAGAATCTGACAAATTTTCTGTCTGACTTCAAGGCCCATCCAGTTTTCAGCTGGGATAACTGACTTTCAGAACTTGCGTTAGAGGATTGGATGGAGTGAGATTGGTTGAAACACAAGGATTGACTACATTGTTCTGCCCACAGTTCCATGGCAATATCTGTACTGCTATTTGTCTCATTGTAAGAATGAGTTCTTACAGCCAAATGTTTTTCTAATGTTTTCTAAATGATCTGATGCAGCCAGGTTCAGTGCAACTAAGGTCTCCATTGTTGTCATCCTGTTCATCAGATTGTGGAGATGCAAATGGAAGCTTCAGCAGGGATGATTGCATACATTCTGGTATGACAGTGGAATCTTCTATGATCTTTAAAAGAAAAATATGAATATTTTGTATATAGCATGAAACACAAATTCAAAGATCAAAAGAAATTACAATACACAGTCTGAATTTACAAATAAAAAAAATACCTTCATTTTGGTCTCGTCAAAGGCAAGATTCTGAGATATTTTTCTCCAGCGTACTCTTTGGGATCAAGTGTCCAGGACCAATTCCATAGGCTCTAAACACTCTGATGCCTTCTTCCTAAAACACAAAATTGTTCATCTGACTGATTTTGAAGTTTCTGATAGTTCCTGACAAAACAGGGTGATTTTCTGTGCTGATATCAATCAATGTAATGAATGTATTTTTAACTCCTCCATAACTTTCCGATGCTTTTTTCAGTTGATCTGCATTTTCCACATCTTTTCCTTCATTTGCATACTTCAAAATGTGCATTCTGCATGTTCCAGTTCTTGAATCACATAGATCTTTGCCACTTTGGACCTCGCTAAAATTGTACTCTCTTATTTTGAGCTGTAGAAAGTCGTAATTCCTCCAAATGTAAGACATCAGTGGCATGCTATGATAGCACCCTGCATTGTCAGACTTTAAATACACTTCTGACAGGTGAGGGTTGAGACATTTGAGTTTTTCTAAGCTGTTTTTGAGAATACAGGCAAATGAGAACCATCCCTGATTTCCTCCTTGTAAAACATGTACAAATGATACAAGACTGAATTTGTTTTCCTGACTTTCTGCATTATCTCTGGGATGTTCAAGGAATATTGCACATGTGACATGCCAGCTGATGCCCTGTTTTCCAAACCAGTTTTGCTGTGATTCACGAAAACTTTGTGGCAGGAATTTCATGGCCCGAACCAAAATCAACAGTGCTTGGTTACTCTGCATATTTGTATAATCTGGCACTTACTGATATCCTGGTTTACAGTTCTTGTAATAGGGGCTTTCCATTCCTGTATATTGTTTCTTGAACGTTCAAAATCATGCTCCAATTCTCTCTGCAAGTCAATTGATAAATTTGTTGCTGATAAACAACACTTGAGATTTCATTAATAACTGCTGCAGTGCTACTACATTTCATGCAACTCTCAGTATGCTGATGATCACAGATTTCACTGGATTTTTCTCATCTGATAGGGCATATGTTGTGCAATGGTCAATACAAGTGCTGGACTGTGTGACATGCATCTTCAGATCGAATTTAAGGTGTTGATTCACATCTGACAGCTTTTCTATCAAGTTCATTGTTATGTCTCTTGAAAGGCCATTTTCTTGTAGTTTATACAGTATTTTCTGTAAAAACTCTACTGCTTCCATTCCATCTGCAGTATAACTGTCCAATCCTTTCAAAGACTTCTTCTGTGATGCAGAACAGACTTTTACAATTTTGAACAATGTTGCTCTTGAAGGTGTCACCATCTCACTGTCTTCACAGAACATTTCATAAGCATGGGTTATCCTTGAGGCAATCATTGTTTTAATCATTTTTGGAATTTTGATTTGTAATCCGGATGATAAACGGAGTGTCTTTGAACCATATCCAACCACCTGACAAATTGATGGACTGCACAAAAACTCGACAAAATGCTGAATTCGACACTTTGTAAGTCTGATCCGATTAATCTTTGGCTGATCAATAATTTGGCCAGGACCATTAGTTGATGCATATTTTCTTGCACAATCTAGTAATTCACGAACAATGAGATTATCTGCACTTGACTCTGATGTCCATCAGCCTGATCATACGCTTTTATTAAGGCTTCTGTCAATGCATCAGTTTCTACCTTTTTTTTCCTCTGGCTTGTAGTATTTTTGATAAAGCAAGTGAATTAATGCATTTTCTTGGCCAGGTGCAATGCATTCAAAGGCATACTGAATAACTTCATTGGCTTTTTGTGTCACATAGTCTTTTGTAGACTGCTGTATTTCATCTAATGATGCATTCAGGGTGAAGCGTAAGGGCGTGAATTTACCATCAGACAGTATCTCCATACTCCTGTTTAGCTTTTCTCGATGGTATATGGGTGGTCTCCAGTAGTCACTTACTGTTCCTTGGGAAGACTGACTCAGAGAAAAACTCTGAATTCTGACTGGATTGCTCTAAAAAGGAAAGAGTTTTGAAAAGAGATATTGTAAATGTTGAAGACGACATATTTCTTAGATATTGTAAATGTTGAAGATGACATATTTCTGACTATAATCACACTTCTAGGAGAATTCTTCCATGGCATATATTATTAAACACAAGTGGCCCATGGACCAAATCGATCCTCTAAATACTGTGACTAGAAGAAGATTTTGAAAGAAAGAATGCATTTTTACTATATGCTCATTTTTGCCCTACCTTAACACCAGAACCGCTGACCCTGGGGCAATAAAATTCACAATTCTGGTAGAGACACATGTTGCTTATCATCACTATGTACTTAGTTTGTTTAATACCCAGGAGCATTTTAGCCCCGCCCTAGCACTAGAACCCCTGACCTCAGGGTCATGAATTTCAAAATTTTGGTAGAGGACTCAATGATGATTACAATCATGCAAACAGTTCCACTGCTTGATGTCCAGGAGTTAAGAAGATTTTTAAAGACTGCATTAATTTTGGTGGTTTTTGCCCCACCCTTCATGTCCCTGGAAGGGGGAAGGGCAGGGATCATGAAATTCACAATTTTTGTTCCCCTTCACCCATTGAGGACTTATGCCAAATTTCAGTGGTTGCAGATAAGCTGAAAATGTTCAAATGTTAACACACCACGATGGAAGAAAACGGATAGCAATAAAAATTTTGATGTATTCATTTCTATGGAAAACTTCAATCATGTATTGCGGCCCCACCCTACCCACAAGGGTTATGATTTGAACAAACTTGAATCTACTAATACACTACCTGAGGGTGTTTTCACATATAAATTTCATCTTTCCTGGCACAGTGGCTCTTGAGAGGAAGATTTTCAAAGATTTTTCCTACATGTATATATTCCTTTGTAAAACTGTAATTGGTCATTGTGGCCCAGCCTTATCCCCGGGGGTCATAATTTGAACAAAATTGAATCTACATTACCTGAGGTCATGCTTTCACATGTGTTGCATCTTTCCTGACCCATGCTTTTTAGAAAAAGATTTAAAAGATTTTTCCAATATATTCATATGTACATGTAAAACTTTGATCGGCCATTGTGGCCCCACCCTATACCCGGGGGATACCTGAGGATGATTTCACATGAATTTCATTTTTCCTGGTCCAGTAGTTCTTGAGAAGATGATCTTTTAAAAGTGTCATTCCTTTTTCACAAAATCATCATTATACCCCCTTGGAAAAGGGTGTGGCCCTTCATTTGAACAAACTTGAATGCCCTTTACCTCATAAAGGAAGTTTTGAAAATGTGAAAAGTTTACGACAACAACAACAACGACGACAGATAATGGACAAATTTATGAGTCTTCGGCTCGGGTGAGCTAGACAGTCCATGAAAAAGTTCATGGTAATACAGAAGATTGATATAACACATTTGCAGATATATTCTAGTATTAGAATAGCAAATTTATTTTGTGTCCCATTTAGGTAAGAACTGTCAACCGCTCAAATCCTAACGAACAAAAGTACAGCAGCAGTGCTCCGTTCTATCAATATATATTTTTTGGAGAGTTACAGATCTGCAGCTAGGATAGGACATGGAATATGAAATTATTCTTTCAGACTGAGTGACCTTGAACTAGTTTGCACAGACATGACCTTGAGCCAAGGTCACGACACATAATATATTACAGATATAGCAAGTATATTCACAGGTTTTACTGAATATTGTAAAAGCAGAAATATTCATGGGGGAATAAATTTCATTAATTTGTTGCTGACAATTATCAATGAAATTAAATCCCACACAATTTATATGACTATATATTGAAAAGTATTACTTTCAAAATGACAAAATTAAATGCCCAAGACACTTTTTTAGATGACAAATAAATAAAATTTATCCCCATGAAAATCTGTGCATTTACACTATTTTAATATGAATAGTACATAAGATAAATATCTACCTGACACACTTTGGAAAGGACTTTTTACGTCATGAACAATAACCAGACATTCTGAAAGTAAAATAAAGCTTTAGTTATAATTGATATACTTATTTTAATCACAGTATCTGCTGGAATGATGTATAATTGTATGAAAAACATATACATATGGTACAACAGAAGTCTGTGTACCATTATGCTCACTAGTAATACATGTATCTCCACTCTGATGTAAATATATGCTCTCATAATGGATTTTGGTGAAATAAAGGTTTTAATTAAATTGGAACTTCTAATAGATTTTTAAAAATGTCCTGCATTTTCAATATACTGTGAATGCAGAAATAATGGTTCGATATTCAATTTCATTTATTGTAGACATACTTTTTCCTGCTGGGTCATACCAGTAATTCCGCAGAGTCTCAATTTCTGTTGAATCTGCGTGCACAAAATTATGCAGATTTCCTAGACTCGGGCTGTCACTACCTTACATTACAACCACATGGCGTAAATTAAAACCACGCGGAAAAATGTACTTTTACAGTATTTTGTTGTTCACAATTATCAACAAAACTATGTACCCTATAGAATTTTTATAAGTACCAGTACTGAGTATTGTTACTTTGGAAACAAGAAAATTTAATGCTTGGAAACTTTTTTATAGACATCAAATCAATGAAATGTATCTTATCTTGTTCATCCCAACTAAAATTTGTGCTTCTACAGCAGAATTAAACTATTTCAAGACATGAAAAGACAAATTGTCATTCACTTCTCTTCCCATTCTACTTTACCAACAGATACTTCATTTGTTTAAATTTTAATTTAGTCATTATATAGAGAATTAAATTAAGCTGAATATATTCAAAAGAACATGACCAACATATGGTGCATGGCAATGGCTAAATACTGATAGCAACAGTTTAGCTTAAAGTCAACCAAAATCATAAAAATAAACTAGATATATACCTTCCACCCCTGAAGTTTGTTGAGAAACAACTGAATACTGTTCAGTGTCACATTCTATTCTTTCTTCAATGTCCTCTGTACTAAGCTTACAAAATTCAGCTGAAATAAAAAAAAAATATGCATATTACATCATCTACATGTGGTAGTCGGTAATCAGCAGACAGAAGTCATCTATTTTTCAAAAGTATAGCTTCTTATACATTGATGAATATTTATCATTTCATATTTTAATTCACCCGGTATTACCTCCTTGATTACAAGAGTGGGATTTAATTTCTAAATAATTCTATCACTAGGAGTATAGTATCCTGGCTTCAGAGCAATAAAACACAGATCAGTTTATAAAATTCTACAAGATGTAAGGAGACTGGGGGTCAACAAATTAATCATAAATTAACCACCAGATTTAACTTATTTTTTAGATACGGTATCTTAAGCTGTCACTATCATTTGGGAAAGAAAAAATCATACATTTTAGTTTTAAAATTTGATCATATTTTTATATCTTCATATGGAGCTCTTCTTTTAAAGGAAATCAAAATATTCTAAAAATGGCTGCCACACCCCAGCCTTGATAAACCTCACATTTATAAGAGGAACTCATCTACATGTATAGTTAAAAAATAGAGAATAATTGGCTAAGTTTCTCCATTTTTTTTTGGGGGGGGGGGGTGTTCTTTTTTGTTTTTAGAACAAAGGGAGTTCACCAGGTGTGTTAATTGGGTTGTAAAACTGCCTAAATGATTACATGAAGCCCCGTTTTAAAACTTTTCACAGATTCCTTGATAAAAATGATGTAATCATGCTCATTTACAAAACTGTTTAGATACTCTGATCTATATATTTTGAAAGGAAGTTTTTTGTTGTTGTGTAATTTATAATTAACACTGACATTAAAGACCATCAACTTCAAAATTCATTAGACTAAGTGTTTTCTATTGTACTAAATAAATGTACTTGTGCACTTATCATATATAGAAAGATTTAATCTTTGCTTTGTAAATTTTCAATCTGAAAGATGTTAATCTTGGAGAAATTAAAAGCCTTAATTTTTTAAACATTGCTGACAATCTGCATTTCCTTGTA
Organism: Saccostrea glomerata; assembly: GCA_003671525.1. Lineage (NCBI taxonomy): Eukaryota > Metazoa > Mollusca > Bivalvia > Ostreida > Ostreidae > Saccostrea > Saccostrea glomerata. The sequence goes on from PRKT01001167.1 coordinate 94,217, forward strand.
ATGAAATAAATTGAAAAAAAAAATGAGTGTGGAGTGGTGAAATGGGAGAGGTGAGTACATAAAAAAATGTTTTTTTTTTATTATTGACCTAGACATTCACATAATCATAGGTGTTGTTTGAAGTTTATGCATATATCACATGCATACAACGTACCGACATCATCATCAATGTCCACTTTGGTGGAGTAAGTTTTTCTGTGCCTATCAGAATAACTCCTGCATAAACCTGCAATTTAATAAGAGCTGTTAAATTTTTCTTGCATTTCAACAGATGACAGGCATTTGACATTACATATACATTTTTTGACAGGATCTTTGAGATCCCAATTCATGTATACATGGGTTTTGAAGACACTTAAACATTTAATTATTTTTTTTAATGTAGTCTAGTAACTTACTCAATGGTGTACAGTACTAAACATAGATGTGATATGATTCATAATAAAAATTCTTAACGGTAAACCGTTAGACTCCTCTATCCGATTTATGCTACTATCACCGTGCGAAAATGACTGATTTACATATAATTCATTTTGGACTCTAAATGTTATATTTAATTTTATTTTTCATATTCTAAATTTATTTTATGTGAAAGTTTGTATTTTGACAAATATTTTTCATGTGTAATTTCTGATTCTTTACTTAATTACTAAGTGACACTTGTCGGACACCAAAGGGGCAGAGTGTTAATGCCCAAAGACCTTTTTATCACTTAAACAAACATTATGCAATTATTTAATTATCGGCCTTCGTTATGTCCATGCCATCAAAGTATTTCATTAATTGTTCACTGTATCACTTTTACTCATTATCAACACCTGCCATTTTTAATTCGTTGTACATTTTCCCATAAATACAATTGTCAACTTTTACTAAATCAGTTCGGAGGCCGGGTGTACTACCGGCCACACGTCCGACTCGTTCCCCATCATCATGCGTTAACTATTTTAACATTTTTAAAGCAGTTTGGAGGCTACGGCCATATTCAACTGGTTACTGTTTATTGTTGTATCATGTAGCCATTTCCATCGTTGAGACTTATTGTTAAAAAATTCGGAAACCATACTTATTCCTCGTCATTTGGACTTTTATATGTGTCAACGGGTTGAGTCATTGGAATACGGCTCTTCTACTTCCGGCCAACGACGCCACTCACTTCCCTGCCAACATTCCCTCTTGCCCGATTAAAGACACATCTTTTAGACCCAAGCTACGCGGTCATGCTACTTTCAAGTTTGTCGTTTCAATGAGATATAGCTATATAAGATCACTGATTTATTTAGCAAAATACGTAAAAATAAATATGGAATTTAAATATCTGAATATAATTATGTGAATCTACATCGTATTAATATTCTCTCATATTACATAAGAAATTCTTAAAAATTATATGAAGATCAATAAGAAATTTATCCTTACGATTATGTTATAGTGTTTATTATATCACTTAACAGAACCAACAGGTACAAGGATCCTCTCATGTAGCCATATCTCTTTGGACACAGGGCAATTAACTCCTCTGTCGGGTTTCTCCTTCTGGTCTGGGGGTGCAACGGGTGTGAACACCGCCTAGATGTCTTATACCAATAAGTACCGAGACTATTTCTGTGGTTCTGACATATTTTAAAATTGACAGACTCTTTAGTAACTGTAAACAACCCACTTCTGTATAGCAAGAGAAGGCCCTCAGGTATCGTCACGTGTTGGTGTTTAGGGGCAGCTTGAAAACGTTTCAAAAGAGGTAATACATCTTTTTGACAGAAATATATGCTTTCTGAAAGTCCTCCACATGCAACAGAAGTGCATGACCTTGAAAAATCACAATCACCCATACCTGGAAGCTGCCATCTTCATGCATATACCCTATGTATCTCATTCCATAGAGAGTACCTTAAGGGGAGATAGCTATGCTGAAACTTCAAGTTTATGTCTCATGAAAGGCATTTTTAATTAATTAAACCTGTTAATTGTTTGATTTTATTTTGAACAATTATGTTTATTTATACATCAACACTAAGGAAAAATAACAATCAGTTAATAAGCAACATTTTTATGCCCCCGTAAACGAAGTTTCGGGGGTATATAGTTTTTGTCGTGTCTGTCTGTCTGTCTGTTTGACCTACTTTTTAAGAAAATTTTTAAATTTTAATTTGGCCATATCTTTTGAACAGTAGACACCAGGACTTTTATACTTCACATATGTAATGTTTGTTAAAAGACCTTTCACTGGATACCAACAACCTTGACCCTTTGACCTTGACCTTGTAGATTTTCGTACTTGTGAAAAACTTAAACCTTGGCCATAACTTTTGAACAGTAAGAGATAAGGCTTTTATACTTCATATATGTAATCCATGTGAAAAGACCATTCATTGGATATGAAGATCCTTGACCCTTTGACCTTGACCTCTGAGATTGACCTACTTTAAAAAAGCAAACTTGACCATAACTTTTAAAGACTTAGGGCTAGTTCCTTTCATACTTTACATATTTGATCCTTATGACAAGACCTTTCATTTGATAACAATAACTTGATGCTTTGACCTTGACCTAGGAGTTTGACTTACTTTTTAAGAAATTAAACGTTAACCATAACTTCTGAACGGTTAGGGCTAGGGCTTTCATGCTCTACATAAGTATTTTATGTGGCAAGACCTTTCATTTGATACTAATTACATTGACCTTTTGACCTTGACCTTAAAATGGACTAAATACCCCAAGCCCCGTGATATGGTCCATTATTATTTGTTTAAAGCCTTTGAAGAATTGAGATGAAACTTTGTCGGTGGTGGACTGGGCTCAAAAAACCAGAGATATTGTCAATCAGAAACTCGAGCATCTCTTTGATGTCCACTTCAGAGTATTTGTGTGTGCAATTAGAATGTGTTTAACGAAGTTTCGGGGGTATATAGTTTTTGTCGTGTCTGTCTGTCTGTCTGTCTCTCTGTTTGTCTGTTTGTCCGCAAAAACTTTAACCTTGCCCATAACTTTTGATTTAGTGGAGCTATGACTTTGATATTTCATATGTGTATTCCTTGTGACAAGACCTTTCTTTGAGTACCACCAAATTTGACCTTTAGACTTTGACCTTGGACTTTGACCCACTTTTACATGAAAATTATAAAATTTTACTTTGGCCATATCTTTTGAACAGTAGACACCAGGACATATATACTTCACATATGTAATGTTTGTTAAAAGACCTTGCACTGGATACCATCAACTTTGACCCTTTGACCTTGACCTTGTAGATTTCCATACTTGTGAAAAAACTTTAACCTTGGCCATAACTTTTGAACGGTAAGGGATAGGGCTTTCATACTTCATATATGTAATTCTTGTGAGAAGACCCTTCATTGGATATGAAAATCATTGACCCTTTGACCTTGACCTTTGAGCTTGACCTACTTTAAAAAAGCAAACCTTGACCATAACTTTTAAAGACTTAGGGCTATTGCTTTCATACTTTACATATTTAATTCTTATGACAAGACTTTTCAATTGATAACAATAACTTTGACCCTTTGACCTTGACCTTGGAGTTTGACCTACTTTTTAAGAAAATTTTTAAATTTTAATTTGGCCATATCTTTTGAACAGTAGACACCAGGACTTTTATACTTCACATATGTAATGTTTGTTAAAAGACCTTTCACTGGATACCAACAACCTTGACCCTTTGACTTTGACCTTGTAGATTTTCGTACTTGTGAAAAACTTAAACCTTGGCCATAACTTTTGAACAGTAAGAGATAAGGCTTTTATACTTCATATATGTAATCCATGTGAAAAGACCCTTCATTGGATATGAAAATCCTTGACCCTTTGACCTTGACCTCTGAGATTGACCTACTTTAAAAAAGCAAACTTGACCATAACTTTTAAAGACTTAGGGCTAGTTCCTTTCATACTTTACATATTTGATCCTTATGACAAGACCTTTCATTTGATAACAATAACTTGATGCTTTGACTTTGACCTAGGAGTTTGACTTACTTTTTAAGAAATTAAACGTTAACCATAACTTCTGAACGGTTAGGGCTAGGGCTTTCATGCTCTACATAAGTATTTTATGTGGCAAGACCTTTCATTTGATACTAATTACATTGACCTTTTGACCTTGACCTTAGAGACTTTTGTACTTATTATAAAACCTTTAACATTAGCTTACTTTCAAATTTCACAATTGTTTTCCAGTGAGAGTACCCTACTTTTGGTACCAATTAATTAAATTTGCATTTAATAAAAGCTTAATTTATGCTATGTTGCCATACGGGGGCATCAGTGTTTTACAAACACATCTTGTTCTTTTGTTTATTGTGTATATGTCAATTTTCACCCAAATTTCTCTGATCATGATAATTTAACACTGATTAACTACTCAAAATACGAAAGATTTTCTCAAAACCCAAACAATTCCTATCGCATAGAGAATTCAAACATACTTAACTTTTTAATTAATTTTGAATTTAAAAATAATAAGCGTACTTACCCTGTTTATGAAGATTTTTATGGTACCTTTACATCCGAAACGATAATTCTGTCAAAAGAGACATTTTTGATGGGTTGCTTCGGCAACATTGCATGTTTAAAAAGAAATCTTTTATTATCAAACATAAATTATAATCTTCGTTTATATAACACTTCTGAAAGCAATGCGTATCTGTAACTGTATAAATACAGGCACGGGGTCAAGAGGTCAAAGATGTGGGTATGGATAAACGTTCTCTTTGACGTCATAAAAAGTCGACGCGCGTTCAGTGGATACATACATGTACATACATGCCGTTGGTTTTGAAAAATAACGCATTTTACACGCATTTGACACCGTTTTCATGGAAATAATATGATCCAAGAATATTTTTAGAAGTTAATGAGGTGTAATTTCTTGCTGAATTTCAAAACAAAAATGTGTATATGTGTTTTAATAAAGCTTATTAAAATGATTACAAAGGATAGTGTCATGTGTAAAATTACTTTTGTTTTTGTATACAATGTATTAAATTAATATGCTCTAATTTACTTTTGCAAACAACTCCAAATATACATTCCTTTTATATCTTTACTTTCACATAATTCATTTCTTTTAGATATCTAAGTTTAGAATTATAACTGTTACCTTTGGCAGTCGTTTGCTAATTCAACCACTCCGCCCCCTCACTTTGGAACTTCCTACTTTTGTGTCTTAAACATTACAAATTTTTCTCAACTTTTAAAAAAGTCCTAAACCCGCCTCTTTTAAATTGCTCATAAAGGAATGTAAATAGAGTATTTGTAGTGAATTACCTAGAATGTACAAAGACATCGGACTGGTTTAAGGTCATTTATTACATGTATTTGTTTGAGGATGTGCGTGAGATTGAAGATGTGTTTGTTCTACTTAGAAAGTAATGTTTCTTTTGATTTTTAACATTTGAATAGTTGTTATTTTATGTGAGATGCCTCCATGCAACATAAAGTGCATTAGTAATATTTTAGGATCTTTGGGTATACTGTAAACCATCTTTTATATGCGTGCGAAAAATATTCGCAAAGTTAGCGAAGGCCTCGTAATTGCGAACATTTATTGCTGCATACCGGTCCTTAAAGTGTATGATTCTAATAACAAGGGTCTCAAAAGTCTTGATCGCGAAAAGTAATCAGCACAAACAAGTTTTAACCTGATAAATCGCGATATAAAGTCATATATAAAAACATAGGTAATCAGAGATTACATAGCTCACCTCAACTAATGTTGTCTTTAAGTAAGGCAAAGTCACACAATTAACCAACAAAAAATGTACATTCCAAAAACGAAAATATTCAAGCAATTTTTATCTGATACTTTGAAATAGACCAACAAAAAAATTTATACAAGTTATTCTTTATGAAAATGTAATCAAAATCCAGCATCTGAAGCAAATTTGAGAGTTTTCATCTCTTGATGCAACATGTGTGCAAGTTTAGTTAATACAATGTTATATAATCCGAATAGTTATTTGGTAATAGACCTGCAAGCATAACTTTTATCTGCTCTATTGTATGTCGAATTCAGCATCCGAAGCAAGTCCATTAATGTGCATCCTAAGAATGTATCGTCCATGCACGTTTGCTCATTATAGGGCTCATACAGTTTAGTTAACTGGAAATGAAACATGCATCAAAAACTAACATTTTCACTCATCCACAAAAACTACGTCAGATTCAGCATCTGAAGCAAGCCTGGTAGTATGCATCCTTAGATGTATCGTCCATGCAAGTTATGAAAAATGTATGTCGAATTCAGCATCCGAAGCAAGTCCATTAATGTGCATCCTAAGATGTATCGTCCATGCAAGTTTGCTCATTATAGGGCTCAAACAGTTTAGTTAACTGGAAATGAAACATGCATCAAAAACTAACATTTTCACTCATCCAAAAAACTAGGTCAGATTCAGCATCTGAAGCAAGCCTGGTAGTATGCATCCTTAGATGTATCGTCCATGCAAGTTTGGTCATTAAAGAACTCATAGTTACTTGGAAATGAATCACGCACCAAAAACTTTAACCTATTCACTCAACCAGCAAATGTAGGTCAGATTCAGCATCCGAAGCAAGCCTGGTAGTATGCATCCTTAGATGTATCAACCATGCAAGTTTGGTCAACATAGGGCTTATATTTACTTGGAAATGAAGCCTGCACCAAAAACTTTAACCTGTTCACTCAACCCGAAAATGTAGGTCAGATTCAGCATCTGAAGCATGCCCGGTAGAATGCATCTTTTAGTGTATCATCCATGCAAGTTTGGTCAATATACAGCTGATAGTAACTTGGAAATGAAACTTACACCAAAAACTTTAACCTGTTCATTCAACCGGAAAAAAGATGGTCAGATTCAGCATCCGAAGAAAGCCTGGTAGTATTCATTCTTAGATGTATGATCCATGCAAGTTTGCTCAATATAGGGCTTATAGTTACTTGGAAACAAAACCTGCACTAAAACCTTTAACCTGTTCACTCAACCGGAAAATGTAGTTCAGATTCAGCATCCGAAGCAAGCCAGGTAGTATGCATCCTTCGATGTACCATCCATGCAAGTTTGGTCAACATAAGGCTTATAGTTACTTGGAAATGAAATTACACCAAAAAACTGCATCAAAAATATTAACCTGGTCACTCCTTTGATGAAATTGCAGCATCTGAAACTTTGCCTGGTACAATGAAACACACTAGAACCATCTTCCTTGCATGTCTAATCAATATAGGACATAGAAGTACTAAAAGAGAAAACTGCTCCAAAAAACTTAACCTGGGACGCCAACACCGACGACGACGCCGACCCCGAGGGTATTACATGAGCTCCCTCAACTTCGTTGAGGTGAGCTAAAAAAGTATGCAGCATAATTGCAAAATACTTTGCATGTTATATCAGTTTTTTTTGTTAAAACATGTAACACTTGGTATGTAAAAAAGAATTAAATGAAAATCTGTTTCAACTTTTTTGTCCCCCGCTTTTGCGAAAGCGAGGGGACATTAAATCCCATTCGTCTGTTTGCCTATAACTTTTGATCTAGTGGAGCTGTCCCTTACAGAAATTTCTAATAAGTGACTTATAAGTGATTTATTCTTTTACTTTTAAGTTGTTTATTCTGGACTTCCACTTCACTGATACAATTAATATATAAGTGACTGATAAACTACTCATTAGGATTTTATATGCAAATGAACTGCTTGGCCTATACGTGACTTATAAGCCAGAATTAGCCACTTATGCTTTATGCAGTATAGTCACTAATAAGTGATTATAAGTGACTTATAAGTCAAGCATTAACCTTTCATACTTTATCAGGTATAAGTCACTTATAAGTGACTATATATAAGAGACTTATAAGTGAAGTACAAACTGAACTTCCAACCATGCAGGGGTTGCATGATATGTTCAAAGCTATTTTATACATATACATGTGTCTGCACTTTAGATGAAATAATCAAGTAAAAAATTTATGACAAAAAAAACCCTTTCATATGACATTTCTTTGATGATGCAAACTTAACATATTAATTCAGTTTACAAACAAAAAATGTTGAACAAAGAGGCAACAAGATTTAATGACCTTGAGGCACCTTCAAATTTATGAAATCTGGAAGCAACTGTGTCAATTGATTAATAATTTCAGGCAAAGGAAGTTAAAATAGAGTGATGATGTAAATAGAACATACTTTTCGTACCTGATGTGAAGGCATACTCAATATAAATCTAAAATCTTCAACATCCTTTCACAGACACAAACTTGGTTTCAAATTCTTGTTGCTGATCTCTGCAGAGACAAACTTTCTGATTGGCTACCTTGAATACCTATTGTGCTCCTTGAGAGAAGTTTAGTATAGGGTAAAAATTCTCTAAGTCCACACTTATACTCGCTCATACCATACTAATCTTCACTTATAAGTGAGGTATAAGTGAAATATTCACTGATATGTAGCTCATCTCTACTTATAAATGAAGTATTAACGAAATCTGTTCCCCACTCATACTTACTTTGACTTATTGTACACTAATAAGTAAATTTCAAAATTTAAAAGTGACTTATAAATTGCTAATAAGTGGATTATAAAACACATAAGTTTCTATTAGATTCATTTTTCATATGTGTATTCCTTGTGACTAGACCTTTCTTTGGGCACTACGAAATTTGACCTTTTGACCTTGGAATTTGACCAACTTTCTTTAGCAGTAACTTTTGAAAAGTAGATACTAGGGCTTTCATATGTCGTATATATATTTTTTGTGGCAATACCTTTCATGGGCTACCAACAACTTTGACCCTCTGACCTTGACCTTGGAGATTTCAGTACCTATGAAAAAACTTGAACCTTGGCCATAACTTTAAAACGATAAGGGCTAGGGCTTTCATATTTGACAAATGTAATCCTTGTACAAAGTCCTTTCATCGGATAACTAGAGCCTTGACCTTATGGCCTTTAACTTGGAGTTTTGCTCATTTAAAAAAAAAACTTGACCATAACTTTTGAATGGTTAATGCTAGGGCTTTCATACTTCAAGTATTAAATCCTTGTGACAATTCCTTTCATTAGAAACCAAGAACTTTGACCCTTTTACCTTGACGTTGGAGTTTGACCTACTTTTTAAAATCTGGGTACCAATATATTCGATATGCAATAAAGTAAAGATCTTCGCTTTGTTGCCATACGGGGTCACAAACGCATTTTGTTCCTTTGAACTTTTGATTGAGAAGAGCTAGGGCTTTCATATGCCTTGGTCTTCATGATTGACCTTATTTTTTTTTAAATCAGCTTTAGTGATAATTTCTAAATGACATATATTATGGCATTCATATTTGACATCTCACATACAACGTCACCGAAAGCGGGGGACCACAATGTTTTGAAATTGCTTGTTCCTCTTTTAAGAGGCATTTGTTTGCCTTGAACAAGCTCCAAAGAATCTTGAGTTAAATAAAGCTCCATCAATTAAAAAAATGAAAATATTTCTTTGCTTTAAAGCGGACATCCTTGAGAAAAAAGCTGAATATTGTTTTTGATTCATACAGAGTTTGTAAATGACTGTATACAAAATTAACCTGCAAACATTTCTGTTTTTCCTTGATCACCCTAATTTTCTTGTATGTGGGTCATGTGTCGATAATTTTTACAACACTATAAACATCAGTTGATCCTTTCGAAGTTTTTTCTTTGCATGATTTGCATATAAGCTATTGGGGCTTGCATTTTTTGTCCTTAAGATTTTTTTCAAATTAAAAATTACGGTCGATCAATGACTCTATTTCTTTTTTTCGATGCAGTTCCAACTCCAAGAGAACCTCTACAAAGATGTCCTGGTATGAATATTTTACCAGTATTTCAATGTAATATCTTTACAAACAAGATTGTTTTATGCTTGGAATTCTATATGTAAGTGCATTTTCACAGAACATGGCTTTTGTACTATCCAAAGCATATTAGGGTTTCATATTTTAAAATTAAAAAATATACATTTTTTAAATGCTGATTAAAAGAATTCAAATATAATGTCGAGCTAAAGTTTGGTATGGCCGTGTTTAGAACATCTCATGTGCATGTATTTCATAAGAGTTTGTAAATCTCTTCAAAGAGTATTGTTTATCAATCTGTTATATCAATCTTATTTTACCTATAAAATGTTCTTATACCTTCTTTGACCTAAAGAAGATCAATATATAAATACACTTTTTTTTCTACTTCAGACAACAATGAGATGCAAAGCTTGATATAATAATTGATCACAAGCAAGTCTGATCAATTCCGCCTTTCAGTACGTATTACTATGTGAAAAGTTACATGTAAATGATAACACCAGTACCTGTAACCGTTTAATGGCAGGAACAAGATTGCTCTAATTAGTAATTTTGCATTAATTGATTGCCCGAAAATGTCGTTCAACAATTCTATACACAGTACAATAAGGAAAAAAGATTCTTCATTGTATCAATCAAATTATACATGTAAATTGGAATTTCACATGTTGAACTAATCTTTTGAGAATAATGCCGAAGCAATACTGTTCAACAGCTTACAAGCAGACATATATTTAATTTATTGATTGATACTACAAAAGATGATGAAGTTTTCAAGGATTTTTAACGTCAATTAATTGTTCATAGCCAATTTTTCAACTGATTAATATTTTTTTAGTGTATTCCATTTTTATTCTGCATTTATAAAATATCATCTCTAATAATATATTTCTAATCTATTTCAAAGGATGAAGAAGACAAGAAAACAGAAAATTCTGAAGAGTACACGTATATCTCGGAAACATAAACTGAAAAAAGACTTCGGGACTATTTAAAAGGAAAGCTATCAAGCTGTGTTACGTAGAGTTGGTTTATCAGATGGCTTTCTTTGCAATCACTTGGTCTTTTTTGCAAATATACGGTAAAACATGTTTAGTACAAATACAGATATTGCTTTTTAAAACTGAAAACGCACTGGATAAATTTGAACACATTGGCGAGCAGGTTGAACAAATAGCTTTATTTCGACAAATAATGTTTATTCATAAAAAAAAAACAGGAATGGTTCTCTGAATTCGCTTCGGTTTCGCTTTGGGTTCGCTAAGGCTGACCCGAGCAAATGCCGAAAGCGAACACGAAATTCAGAAGTGGTCACAAAAATCGAATTCATGTTAGATGTTGCGTAATACAACCTTAATTAGAATTATCGATTAACCAATCAATGCGTTGACCAGTCAACATGCAAAACATGCAATTTTGTCTTTGTCATTGTATGTAAGTTTAAACATATAACAACCAAAGCGCTCTGATGAACAATGTTAAACTAATACTAGAATGGTTTTAAATATGGTTTTATTTTTAAATACTCGTGTTTTAATTCTCCAGCTAAAATGGTTTATTTACATATTTTTTTCATTTTTTTTTATTTCTAAAATCCATTTATACATAATATATTTTGAATCTCCATGTTGCATGTAACATTGTTTATTTACATATAATGTTTATATGTATTTAAATGATTTTAGGGGTAAAATTTCTGGGCCAAAGTTACAGGTTCAAAAATCACAGTATTTTTTAAAGAGACATTGAAAGCATTGTCACAGGTAATATATATGTTTAATATGAAATCCATAGCTTTCTTAATCAAACTTTATGAGCCTTTGATTACATGTACACATTTTAAAAAGTCGGCCAAATTTCATTGTAAAGGTAACTGGGTAAAACAATAATAGTATTATTTAAAAATTCTTGGTACAGTTTATATACCGGGTACATGTGGAATATGAAAATATTATCTCAATCAAACTCATTAATTTTAAAGTTTTTGTTGCAGACTGAGAGATGACCCTTTACTACAATTCATACATTTCTGAAAAGGGTTGTGTGGTAATTCTTAAAGTTGTGCTTTTTAATACTCATTTAGTTGAAATTAATTTTATCTGCAATATCAAAGAAATTCGTGTTATATTTTTGACGTTCCCTTTTTAAAAGAATGGTAAACACTTTCTCCAGTTTGCTCGCCTTTTTGGCAATTAATCATAATGATCGATATTACAAAAACCCAAGTTTTTAAAGTGTAATCTCAACCTTTTATTTCTATATGCATTTATTGAATGGTTTGATGGCCCCAGACAAAAATTTTGTTTTAAGGGGGTGGGGGTGACACGAAAGGTGTTTGGCCAGAGAAAACTGTCAAAGAATAGTTTGTTATACGTTTCATTTTTTTTTTTAGATTTATGTTTCCTTGATATAGACCTCTTCACTGTCGATCATTAACAAAGGCACTTAGATTTTGTTTTTCCTGCCATTTGTGTGATCTTAGCAGTTTAATATCTTATTGGCGTTTAAAAAAATTGATATGTATGACAACTGCTGAGTAATCATTAGAATTGCTTCGCGACTTTTTATGTGTAAAAGAATATTGGAACAAACATGAAGATACATATGAAAGGATGAGTCATAAAAATGCAAACATTTGCAATATTTTTTATAAAGTTCAAAAGCAACCAAACGCAAATTTCATTGAACAACTAATCCATTCACGTGATTCATATTCAAAGCCTATTTCTGTGAATAACACATGCACATATTTAGTTCCCTTGATTCTAGCCTTTTTTTCCGTATAAACAGGTGTCATTCCCCGCTCAACTCGACCCTCGGTAATACTTTGGTGCGCTGCACCAAAACTCTTTTAATGTTGTTGACTAATAAATTGTACATAAGTTTGGCATTGGAAATTTATTTTATTCAGCAAAAATTACAAACATGTAATTTTCCAACATTATAGAAACAATAAACTGTTTTGTTCAGGTGTTTATGAAATATTAAGAAATTTCGGATTTTTCTTGGACAATAATTGTATACCTTTTTTTTTACATGTAGTGCTTTTTTCTACGTTTTACTGTGCTTTTATGATTAATATTATATAATTATATTGTATGGGTGATGCTCTTAAGCTTGTGTTTCTATTAAATTTGATTTTGCAATTCAAAGTTTTTTGTTGTTTTTTTTTTCTTTGTTTGAAAACATGATTGATTGAAACACTTTTAGCTCACATAGAAGCAAGATTTTCTAATTGAAAGTTGCCCGTTTCCTGTCGTCCTGTCGATCGTGTTGTCCAGTCGTTAACTTTTCACATCTACTCCAGAACCAATTTACCTGAATTTTAATCAAACTTGACACAAAGTATCCTTGTATAAAGATTTTAAAAAAAAATCATCCTTTCAAGGGTAAATAAACAAGAGGCCCATGGGCCAGATCGCTCACATCAATAACCTAGGACATTCTATTTTTAACAGATTCACCTTTTGTAATACCAATTTAGCCCCATTCCAAAGGACCATGATTCGAACAAATTAGATTCAACATTATTCTTGGATGCTTCAACATAAGTTAAATCATTTCTAGCCAAGTGGTTCTTAAAAGATTTTCAAAGTTTTTTTTCCATTATATTTCTTTGTAAAATTTGACCTTATTGTGGCCTCGCCCTACCCCTGGGAGTCACGATTTTAACAATTTAGAATGTACACTACCAGAGAATGCTTCCCCATAAGTTTCAGCTTTTCTGGACCAGTGATTCAAGAGAAGATTTTTAATGGCCCCACCTTATTATATTTTCTTGATTATCTCTCCTTGGAAAAGACTTGGCCGTTTATTTTAACAATTTGATTTTCCCTTTACCCATGGATGCTTTGTACCAAGTATGGTTAAAAACTTAGTACTAATGGTTCTTGAAATGACGTTAACGTTGTAAATGTGAAAAGTACATGTTTTTGTACGAGGGGTTATCAAAAAGTTAGTGTACTAGCGTCATAAAATTAAAACCGCTTTAGGCACATCAATGAATTCTGAAATATCTAGTTAACATAATCTTTTCTATCTATAGAATAAACCACAAATCGTAAATTTTATTTTATAAACTAGTGTCGTTTTGAAAGCAATATTATGCCCAGGCGGAGCAACCTCGAACACGACGTTTTAACGACATAAGTGTAACTGAGAAAAACTCTTCCGATATGATCTGTAGCAACCTCTAATGATAAAACGCGCTAAATGATACAAATATCATTAAGCGTTGCAATTGCAACGCTTAATACCGTAAATTATTGCATTAATAGCTGACATTATCAACTGCTAATGCTAAATCGCCGCTTAATGACAGAATTATGTCATTAAAATCATGTCGAATGAAGCTGATGAAGCTGATTTTTTTTTAAAATTCTAAATGACGCATACTTCATTTTGTAGTATATTTGCCTGTCCGTCTGTCTTTAAACAATTTTTCAAAATGCTACTCCTCCTGCAGTTTTGGTCTTATTTCAACATAACTTGGCACAAAAGTAGACTAGACTAAGATACTTTATTTCTGTATTGGTTTTTTATTTCTTTGAACGGTGTTGCCTTATATACTAAAAATAGAAATAAAATAATAAAACACTATTTTTCCAACATTTTTTGTCTGATTTCAAAATAACTTAGCTCACATGAAGACTACATTTAAAGATATCGGTTTTTGATTTCAATGAACGGTGTTGCCGTGGTTACTACAATGCTAATCCTCCTACAGTTTTAGTCATATTGTAATATAATTTGGCATGAAAGAAGACTATACTGGCATACACTATTATCAGTTTCGTGTTTTTGATTTTGTTGATTGATGTTGCCATGGTAACAAAAATTTAAAATTCTGTAAAATTTTATGGAAAGTAATTACTACAGTAATTGTTTTATTGTAATCTTGCCACAAAAATAGACTTCATTAAGAACTGTCATTGTATTTATTGCTTTTGTTGAGTTTTAAGCCCCAACTGCTACCTTTTTCTTCCTTTATTATATATAATACAAACGAGTAGAGCTACAGTCTCGACAGAGAGATATTTTTTTTCTTTTTATATTAAAGACTAAGTTCACATCTGACTTATATTAAAATGAAATAGATTTAAATGAGTAGTGCTTTTTTTCGGTACAAGAGAGGCCTCTATAAATGCATGTACTAGTATTTATTTCTTGTACATTATTTTTTAGAGAAATGGTCCTGTTCTTACAAGTATGTTGGAACTTTTTTCTGAATTTTAACCTTGAAATATAATGAAATATTAAGAACAGGAATCAAAATATAATTACATCAAAGTTTAAAAGTCTTTATAATTAAGGAAAACCACACATATATAAATTTCTGAAAGTTTAATGGCAAATAATGGCCATGGCAGCACTACAATTTTTAGGAAATTGCATTTAGTTACTGGTTACAATCGTAACCAAGGTTACCGACCCGAATACATTGGGCGATTTTGGCAACCCAAATGGCAAATGGCAAATACATGTAAATGAAAATCATCATGAAATGGGCAAATACATTGGTTGATTTTGACAACCCAAATGGCAGATACATGTAAATGAAAATCATCATGAAGTAGGCAAATATAGAAATGAATATAAAATAGGCAAATATCGAATGAAGCTGTTAAGCAACCTACTGGCAAATAATACATTGCAAATACAGATATGTTCTTACCGTAGAATATGACAGATTATCTATTATCTATTTTTCATCAGGATGCCAAATTGGATGTGACCCACAAGATAATAAGACAAGCCTTGAACTGTATATTGTTTAAACTGGAACAAGCTAAAAAATGTTATGTCCCTGATTACTTTAGTACCAACCCATTCACTTGGCCTCTTAAAAAACAACCAATGATTCTTGAAGAGAGTGCCACAAATTAATTCTGAAATCCATGAAATATCAGTAAATAATTGGAGTTGATCATTGTCTACTCAGTCAATTTGTGGAAAGTAACAGCAGCCATTGAACAAATCTAAAAAAACAAATAAGCCACACTTTCAAGTCCTCCTTAACCACCACAGAAACCCTGATAAAGTGATGGGGTTTACAGACCCCTTGCATGATGTCATGAATTATGCCTAGTGAATGCCCGGCCTAACAGAATAGCACTCAAACAAAAATTCAACAAACCTGCAAGAGCCTTAAATTCCATTAGGGTAGCCTTCTTTCTTGACATAAAACTGTTGATCAAATCCTTTAAACTATTCTACTTATCAACAGGGATTCTTAACATCATTTCAAACAAATCTAACTCAAAACCCAAAAAGATTGGGAGTGGAAAGCCACACCGTTTTATCATCAGCTATTGAGGAAACACCTAACTGCTCGCATAGCCTACAAAGAATGACATGAGTTCATCAAATGTATTCCTACCTGCCCTACCAGGAAACAAAAAATCTTGTAATGCACAACAGACTTCTGACCAGACTGTTGCTTCAATATCCATTCCAATTATGATGAAAATTACTCAAAAGGACTACAAGACACCACCAAATATTTATTTAAATCCTAAAATCTCAAAGATCTACCAGGAGAACAGGAAGCAATCTAAATGCAGACTTGAGGACCATTTTTTCCCAATTCAAGGCCCCCTTACCCAACAAACTTAGTAACCTAACTTCATCATCTAATGAGGAGTAATTGACTGAGGAGAAAGATGGATCAATAAAGGAATTAACACTCAAGTTTTTCTTTTAAGATAAATGATGAAGCAACTTAAATGATCCATCTTTTTTTGGTACTAAACCTACAAGTGAATTAAAGCCTAAGACCGTGAAAGGGTCTTGAATAGATAGGGCCAGTAATTCTTCCAGCATAACTTTTAAAACTTTTTTTCAGAATTCCAAGCTCATTATCCCTAGCTGTCTTTAAATTAAAACAATTAGTAACTACCCTTTTGACCATTAATTTAGGAACCTTCATAAAACCTCTTTGGCAAAATTTGTGAACTCTTCCTATTATAATTAGTTTTGTAAATAAGCTGCATAAACCTCTACTTTAAATGGGGAATAACCTAGGTCCTGTAGATTGTGGTGCACTGGGGAATCATGTTCATGGCTGGGGTGGTCTTGCTGAAAGTCTCTGGTTCCTGTATTACAATGGTTACCTTTGACCTGAAAAATCTCTAGAAGCATATTGATATTTAGCAGACATGCCTTTTTAAATGGATGAGGCCCGCTACAATTCAAACATTTATGTAATTAATGGCACTGCTGTTTCACATAGGGTGTACTGTAGCATATACTGAAGAGAAAATAAAAAATGCATGTCCAATGCTGTACATTTGTAATTTTAACTATAACCCATTTCGGTTCAATTACTACTTGACCATTAAAGACTGTTAGTGTTTGGTTATCAACCATCAGGACCGGATTGGACAGAAGCTGTCATAAATCAATGTATTCGCCCTCAACATTTATTATGTATTAACATGATTGGCTGTCTCTACATTGAAATCAGATTCATTGCTGGAACTAGTGGAAAAAGTAACCACACTTGTAGTAACAATGATAACAATGATGTCTGTGCAGGGTATGTTTTCCTCTGACGAAACTTCTGTAGATTCGACTGATTCCACCTTTTGATTTAGGTCCGCTCGTAGGTGCTGATTACCGTTTCGCCATCTTGGCAGCGGGTTTACAAGTGTAACTCTAAGCATATTCTGAAACCACCGACTTTGGAATAAGAAATACAATATAGAAATAGGCCTCATAATAAAGTTATCATAATTATTTTTAATATTGTCTCAGCGTTACGACTTCGACAATTTTTGTAAATGAAATCATTAGTATATTTTGCTCAAATATTGACTAAGCGTTACGACTTTTCTGTTTTATATTGCGCATGTGGTTTTTCAAAATCGAAAAACATCCGAAAAGTCATGCGTAATAAAGATTGCTTGGAACAGTATCCATAAATTTCATGTATAACATGAATTTTACGGGTATGATAGCAGTTGGTTACATCAACAGCCATCGGAGGTTACAGCCATGCAGTGTGCCATGACGAAGTTAGGTATTGAACTACGAGATGTACAAGGCTGAAAAAAAAAATTCAGGCAGCAGAAAATTGACACCAAACAGACAATTTATTTTATATATTCATACATTACATATAGGGTGTTGGTGGGTGGGAATTTTTTAACACAATATAAAATAAATAAACAATTTTGTATCTTGAGATGCAGTATACGAGGGTCATTCAAAAAATACGTAGACAATGCTTCTCACCGTCATCTGATTATTACAAGATAATTGATCAACACATTTTCGTAAACATAAACATTTGAAGTTTCATTCCATTTGATAAAACAGAACTCACGTTAGGCAATTAAAAGCAACATGTTTATTACCACGGAGCACGGTTAATCAATATTGTAACGTCAAAAACAACGCTGAGAAAGTTTGTCAGAAGTATACACATTTTTGTTATTTCAAACACGGTTTGTTGCGTCTTCTCCACTCAAAACACATATCCACAATACTTAAACCTGGTTTGCTAACAATTGTACAAGTATAGCTTGAATTAGAATGTTATTGTTTTCAGATTCTTTGATTTACCATGCAACTTTATTATTTCTGCAGCATGGAAGCACACATCACGTTCAATGACGTTCCTAACTCTTTTGACAATATTTTTAACTTCAACCTGTTTCTTTGCAGACAAATTGCATCGTCCGATTCAAACTCGCTACCACTAAAAAATTGTATTCTCAACGTACATGCAATACAAATACACAGTTTTTTTCACACAGATCCTGATTTATAAGGAATTTTTAAGCTTTTAGAAAAAGTTTCCCTAATGTAAAGTCTAATTTCATTGCTACAAGTTTGCTGCTCCATGACGTCCTCCATCGTCGTGATTTTTTGCCTTTTTTAATCAAGTCCATATGTATTTAGAAGCTGATATCCTTTAAATGGAACGAGATATTGCATAACCTGATTTCATTTTAATTAATACAAGTACAAATAAATACAGCAAGTACTTTATTTAAACATGTTAATTGCATTTCACTTCAGCTCCATTTTTAGAGGTATAGCTGTAAATACTATAAAGTAAAATTAAAAAAAAAAATTCTCAATTTTGACGGTGCTCCGTGACCCCATTTTTGCTTTTCTAAATCCTTGGTAACTTTAATAAATATGGGGATACATTACAAATTTTTTGCTCAAATTATTTGAATCTGTTGTTAAAATATTTGTACCAAATTTGGATATAATATGACGTTAAATAAAAAAGTTAGGACAAAAGTCTACGAACTTTTTGAATGACCCGCGTATATGTCTGCTCCCCTTCATTCTCTAACGGAAATTGAAGTCCTAAGGATTTGACTAAAATACCAAAAGTTGAAAGAACGGGGAAATACTAATGACCCGATAACCCCGAATATGGGCCTCTCTAATATTGCGATTTAATTTTCAGCAATTAAATCGAACTATTGTTGATTAAGTTCCAAAGTTTTCACTGTAGTAAATCAAAGTTTCAAAGTTTTTAGTATAGCAAATTAAAGTTTTCCCTATTAATAGTACATTCAAGTTTCTAAATGTTTACTTTGGTACTTTAGTTCTTATGTTTACTGTAGTATTTTTGAAGGCTATGTTCGTTTTATTATGCCAGCCGTGAAAAAAACTCTAAATTTCAGTTTGTCGTCCGATGTAACATCACCAAATTTCTCATCAAAATAAAATAGAGCCGATCAAACTACGCTGTAGTTTGATGGGAGTTTTCAATTTAAGCAGAAGTAATGAGAAAAAGTATGTTTGTAAGCGTCGGGATGGGATGGGGTGGGGTTATTTACATTAACAAATATTTTATGTTGGTTAAAGTAAGATTCTTCTCATATTTTTCGTATTAAAAAAATTATAAAACTTTCACAGAATCCAGATGACAGTATCACTAAGTGATGGTATCAGTGAGATAAAATTTGACCGTTTAATATTAGAGGCAAGGTCAGGTCAAGGCCATTACTTTTTTCTTGGACATTAAGGTCAGACGACTCGTTCTCTAATAATATGTTTTGAAAATCTTGGAATTAGATGAAAATATTCATATTTGGTATTCTCTTCTGATTTCTACATTGTTTTCAAAATGTTTTTAAATATAGGTACACCGAAAAGTGGTGAGATAGGTTGTTCAGAAAATTACCCATAAGGGTTATTAAAGATATATGAACCTCTGGTATATTGTCTAAATGGCGGGTAAGGTACCATTATTTTTGCGAGGAATCTTGTTTAAGTACCTAT
Source organism: Saccostrea glomerata (assembly GCA_003671525.1). Classification (NCBI taxonomy): domain Eukaryota; kingdom Metazoa; phylum Mollusca; class Bivalvia; order Ostreida; family Ostreidae; genus Saccostrea; species Saccostrea glomerata. Next base: position 114,278 of record PRKT01001167.1, read on the forward strand.
TCTTCAATGACAATCTCTTAAGAAAAATTATATATTTTTGAGGAGTGCGTCGTCTGACTTTAACATCAAGCCAGAAGTCTCTGTCGAGACTGAAACTCTACTGGTTTGTACTTATAACAAAGGATGAGAAATGAAGCCATTGCCATCAGACCAAAACTGTAGAGGGAGTAGCCTTATAAAGGCATTTCTATTTTTCTAATAATGGCAACCTTCTTCATGAAAATCAAAACCGATACACTATTTTATGTATCTTAATGTAGTTATATTAAAATCAGACAAAAATGTTAGAACAAATAGTGCTTTAAAGGCATTTCAAGAAAATTCTATTTTAAGTAACCATGGCAACACTATTCATCGAAATTAAAAAAAACGATGAAATATCCTATGAATCTAAGTGTAGTCTATTTGTGTGCCACGTAATATTGAAATCAGACCAAAACTGTAGAAGAAGTAGCGTTTAAAAAAATCACATAAAATTCATGGCATCACCGTTCATCGAAATCAAAAACCGATGCATTATTTTATTTATCTTAGTGTAGTCTATTTGTGTGCCAAGTTATATTGAAATCAGATCAGAACTGTAGGAGGAATAGCACTTCAAAGAAATTCCACAGAAAATTCTATTTTAAGTAACCATGGCAACATCGTGGATCGATATTTAAAACTGATAAACTATTTTATCTATCTTAGTGTAGTCTACTTGTGTGCCGAGTTATATAAAAATCAGACCAAAAACTGTAGGAGGAGTAGCGTTTCTTTTTTTAAAATGTTTAAAGACAGACGGACAGCTAGACAGCTAAACGAACTGACGACGGACGCATTACTATCGCATACTATGCTCTTTTGGTCTCTGACCAGTAGAGCTAAAAATTACGGTTTCCAATAGTGCGATCCCTACTTGTAGTTCAAAAGATTAATTTTTTTTTATTTTTGCATAAAAAGATACTATCATATCATCGTATAGGATCTATAAGATGATATTACCAAATTGACATGGATAATTCAAATAAAATGGATATTTGCTAGTGCTAATTTCCTATATTTTTCTTAATTTTTGGTATGGGGGATCTATTATTTAATTTTATATATTTCAATTTTCCAATTTTCACATATTATGATAGTAAAGTTGTCACATAAAGGTACAAAATGATACAAAAACTAATAGTTTTGATCGTTTACTAAGAGAGAAATAACACTTTTTACGGAATTTTGGCTCAAATCTGTACTTTTATTTGAAGCATGTTAAAGCAAACATAGTTTTAGTATGTGGGGAAAATATCTTATATATTTGATATATTTTGAAACTTTAGTCCCTTTTTATGAATTCGTCTTAAATTTGAAAATTTCCTATAGTCTTTGATTGCGTAAAAATATTTATAACTAAATTCGAAATTTGATGTTCTAAAATTATTTTGAGAGGCAGAAAAGAAGATATTTTCATACGCCACCATTCCGCCAAAGATATACTCCCTGCTAGTTTTCAAAGGCAGTTTACCATTTCTACTTCAAGTTGTATAATTGTGTTGAGGAAAGAAAATATTGTCTTTTAAACCTCTGACATCTAAATATATAAGACATATCAACAAATATCCTTTGAATCCATCAAGTCAGAAGCAAGAGAAGAATCCTACTTAAGTTGAATATTTATTTAATGTTATTGGGAAGATTGGGGATTTTTTTTTTATCTCCGTTTGTGGAGGCTTTCCCCTTTACTTGGAAATTTTTGCCGCAAACTTGCTTTATATGCAACCTACGTTTCTTTTTATCATTAAAATTACATGTGCTACCCAGGGTCTTAAAGAAACTATTTCCAATCAAAGAATTGTTTTTTATAACGATGAAAAAATGAAAATTAAAGAAATTATTTTACTTTTTTCGATTTCATGATGTGATCAATCGGTTGGCTTGCGTGATACTTTCATAAACGCCGAAGGCGTTTATGCATTAAATTATCTCGCAAGTCAATCGATTGATCATCGTCATGAAATCGAAAAATCTGACAGTTATTCCTTATATTTACATGCTTTGATTCTGCCAATCCACGTGCTACAAGTCCTGCTTCTGACTAGCTGTTTGTCCCACCCTGCACGTTGTTTTTTCGGAACCGCGCCAAAACATTGATGAGGAAATAAATTACATTTACAATTTGTAATTTTATCTCGAACAAAGACATTGGAAATGTAATTATTCTTGATAGAGAGGGTCTCTTGTACTGAAAAAGAAATATTCATTTAAATCTTTTACATTTTTGTATAAGTCAGATGTAAACTTAGTCTTATATATCGAAAAAAAATACTACAATGTGTGAAATGAAAACCTACCATATTTATCCATAAGAAAGATATGAACCGGACACAAATTATGAATTTTTTTCTTCCATTGACCTTGAAGTTCCCCAAATGACCTTGAGTCAAGGTCATAACACACTCTTGGGTCATGTGTAATCTTTGTGTGAAATGAAAACCTACCAAGTTTATCCATATGAAAGATATGGACCGGACACGAATTATGAATTTTACTTCCAATGACCTTGAAGTTCCCCATATGACCTTGGGTCAAGGTCATGACACACCTATGGGTCATGCAAATCTTTGTGAGAAATGAGAGCCTACCAAGTTTATCCATCAGAAAGATATGGAAGAGACACGAATTATGAAATTTTCCTCCAGTGAGATTGAACTTCTCGACATGACCTTTGCTCACCCTTGCCTACCAAGTTTATCTATAAGAAAGATATGGTCGAGACACGGATTATAAAATTTTTCGTGTGAAAATTAGCGACATCCATCAACCAAACTTGTAAGAGATTTATTAGGACCCGACACTCCAAACCACACTTTAAGTAGATATGTTTTTTTTTGCATAGAGCAGATTAATATCTGATTCGAATTATGCAAGTAGTTGTAAAGTGTTTCGGCTATTAAGAAGCCTCATCAGGGGTCACGGACATAAATCATGGTGTTTGTTTTAGGTGAGACCGGATTATCTCGTCACCTATATTCTTGTGTTTGCTGTAAGCAATGATTGGTTGAGAATTAAATAAATTTTGGCATTCTGGATTTCTAAGAATGGTGTTCCAATATTTTAGAATTCGTTTTTTCAGTCCTTTAACGCAAGGGTTATATTTAGTAACCAGTACTGTAGGGTTACGTAATGACCTTTCTTTAGTGTTTTTGATGATGAGTTTTGATCGGTTTGTGTTGACCGTTTCCTTGATAATAGGATCAATTTCTGAAGTAGAGTAGCCTCGCTTTGATAAGTGCGTCTTGAAGTCATTAAGTGTTGCATGTAATATTTCTGGGTCAGTGGTATTTCTTGCATATCCAATGCATTCTCCTTTAATGAATCCTTTAAACACAGCTATGCTATGAGCGCTCTGTCTGTGTAGATACTGAAAGTTATTTGTTGGTTTGATAAACGACTTGATATCAAGTTTGTTAAAATTTTGAAATTTCTGTCCTTTATAAACTGTAAAATCAAGGAAGTTGACAGCAGATGGAGAAATTTCAAATGTAAATCTGAGATGCTTGTGACAGTGATTGCCGATGTTAAAGAATTCTTCTATCTCTGGTTGCGTTCCATTGAATATTATAAAACCGTCATCACGGTATCTGCCGTGGAAGACAATTTTGCTGGCATGACGAAATTGTGCCAGTATATGCTTTGTGATTTGATACATTCTGATGTCACAAATTTCTGGACTGGGGACAGCCCCCATATATTTGTTGTGAAAATTAGCGACATCAATCAACTTTGACTAGGGACAATGTCCGACAGCATCATCCCGTGCATTGCCCTCCCTTGGACAGCGATCGACTTGTGTGGTTAATTTGATCTTTTTTTTCTTCTGAGACATTTTATTACCAGCACTTCCTTTACCAAATCAGCACATGTTTGTAAAGGATTGAACTGCTACTTCAAAGATCGTCTTTTACGCTTCTCTTATAATCAAATACTTCGGCTTACTCAAGTATACACATACAAAAGTGCCCTTCATTCAATTACGTTGTACCAACGCAAGAAAACCACGAGAATATCAGATTGTGAATATTAGGATATATTGAAGGACCAGATTATGGCACGCCGATTGGTTCAAAATTATTTTCTGCACAACTATCACGATTTTATACACGAGCTAGAAGAAAAATATACACGAGTAAAATAAAAATGCACGTATCGGTAAAAATTGCACATAGTTTAAAAGATTTTTACACAAACATAACGAAAAATACACGAATCCGAAATTTTTTACACGATTAAAAGGTTAAATATGCACAAACAAAAATCGAAAATTGCACGAGCAGAGGAAACTAAAAATTACACAAACAATTTTACTGCGCATACAGCTGCGCATATCATTACTATGCACATAGAATATTCATAGTGTTCTTGGTTTTCTGTATTCTTTTATCTCTTCGTGTGTGCTAAGCTGAATGTTATCGAGCTGAAGTTGCTTTTTTACAATCCGATTTCGGATGAAGTGTTTCCGTCTGATCTATGCGAGAGTATTTAAAAGCTTTTAGAAAATGCTAAGTTTTTCTAATATTGACCGAGATCAAGGATGTATTATATGATGCGGACAAAAATTGTAACAAGAATGAATCGGTACGTTTGTGCTACAATGCGGGGTAAAAAAAAAAAAGTATCATTGCGTATGATGCACTCGACTCCGAACTAAAAGCACTTAACGATGAAAGTACAGTACGGCTGACATGGATCTTGATATTTTAAAAAATCATTTGAGGAGATTTTTTTCCCCATTTCGGAATAGGAAATTAAATATTGAGTTCGCTGGATACATACAAATGTGTACATTTTTAAATTTAAAAAGTGAGGATTACCTTAGATGTACACAACGTATTTTTAATGTCAAACATAAAAACATTTTATTTCTATTTACATATGTATCCAAACTTATAAAATATCCGATATCAATTTTGGTTGAATATCTGTAGCCTACTTTTTGTTATGATTTTTTCCATGATGTTTCATATTTTCAGTTATAAACTTCGAAATAAAAACAAGATATTTCTTGTAAACGTTGCCCTCATTCGTAATGGCAATTACTTGATAAATGTTTTCATTTTTAATAAAAAGGACCAGATAAACGGTTAATATACTTATATACTTTATGCACATGCGCTTTTGTGTTTTGTTGATTAAATTTGTCTAAATGAAATAACAAAATAATCCTGGCTATGGAAAAAAACACATGATCAGTGGCGGACCTGGCTCGTGGATCGATTGGAGTCCCAATATAAATAAACCATAATGACACACCAATACTTTTAAAACAATGTGAATTACTAAATACAATTACATAAAATGCTACACATAAATAAAATGGGAATGGATACTGCAGTTTGATAATAAATGGAAAGAATATAGAACTTGTTTTATCATTCTTGAAAAATGCAAATAAATCATGTTCCAAATAGAGCACAATCTTTGCAAATATTTTCAAAGACAACAAATTCTCTTTACATGTAGAATTCGTATTCATAAAATTTTGATTAGTATTTCCCAAACAATAAATTTAAGCTTTTTATAATAACACTTTTCAATCCAAATCTATGGCCATTATAACAAGAACATGACTGCATAATCATAAAATGAAATTAATCGGCAAACAGGCCTGTAGAAGTCCCCCCTCCTCCCTACTTTTTTTTTAGTATTGTAGATTTTGCAACAGTAAATGTTCCTTATATGCTGGTTGACCCTCTCATCTTCATTTTTTAAATGTTGTTAGGTCGAGCGCAAATTCCAGGATATGGGCGGTTAATTACAATATTTATCGTTGTAGTTTTAGGTTGAATTGCAATCCTGATTTCGATTGACTACATCATGTACGCTTAAATTCATAGAAAATTATTTCAGCCAGTAGCATCAGGAGGGTTATACATGTATCCCTCCCCCTTTTCGTTTTCTTAACGTTGGCAAACATAACATTTTTCTATCGTAAATATCCACTGAAAAGTCTCGTCCCCTTTTTGTTTGGTAGTTTAAATCTAAGTAATATATGCTTAATGTGTTTAGAAAAGAAAGTGGGATATTGAAGGTGCCTCACTACCTCAAAGAAATAGGATTTTCGAGTTTGGACACTTCCCACCCATCCCCGTCTTTTTTTAGCTTGTCATGCAATTAGGCTTTTCAGGTAATTTGTCAAAAAAAAAATCTAACCCCCACCCCACTATCAAAAGCGATGCTTTACTGATATTATATGTGTCTGTATATTATAATTTTAAATTATATTCAATCGTTTCAATATTAAACTTAAAGTTGGGCAATTATTTGCTTTATTTTTATTTTTTACTGTTTATTTCCAAAAAGTTTTCTGTCAAATTCCACAACCCAGATGATGGAAACAATGCTTCAAAATCTCTGTATGAATTGCTAGTACATGTAATCCTTAATCAAAAGGTATTATGGATGTGTCAGATAACTATAAATCGATTAGCGTACAGGTGTCTTGCATTCCTTCACCAGCAGGGAGGGTTCTCTCTAAATGAAAAGGTCAGGCATCAACATCCTCAATTATTACAGACGTACACACAGTGGGTGGTGGAGGAGAAGAGTTTTATTTGTTGTTAACTGCCTTGTTTTACATCACATGCTGTTTTTATTAATTTTTATGAAGACCTTTACTATATCAATATTTAACACTTTCAAAAGAAATTGCCATATAGACAATGGTAGAGGAATGACACAATTTAAAAATCTAACAATTAAACACACAACTGGTAATATGCATCCCTTTTACGTTATTTATACAATGTAGAATGTTTTTAATCGGGGGTGTTCACATTCCATACTTAAGATTGTGTGTAATTTTATACATGCATAAAACACATTGTACATATTCTTGAGAGTCTTGTGGAATTCCAAAAAACTGAATCCTTTTTAAAAAGATTAAATAAATATAACTAACACGTTACTAATTGATAGGTATATGTTTCAAGCATCCAAGCCACCCTGACCTGTTCTCTAATGAATATTAATGAAATGTGCGCAATGAGGATGCGTCGTACATTATGTCGATGTTGTATTCTCACTCGTGCAGTTTTCGTTTTTACGTTTGTGTAATTTTCTCACTACATCGTGTAAATATTTTGTTGATTATGTACTTTTTCTGTAGTTTGTGTAAATTTCAATAACTTTGTTTATACTTTCCTCACTTTGTGTAAGTTTTTACTTACTCGTGTAATTTTTGTTTAAGGTCGTGCAGAAAATAATTTTGAACCAATCGGCGTGCCATACCAGATCAGCTTTAACCAGGAAAAATTCATTCAGGATTTGGACAGTCATGTGAAATATTAATCCTCTTATTATCATCATATGATATTAAGACGGATTTTTATTTGAGCCTCATCTTATGACACTATGTATATCAGTCGGCTTAAGATCAACAGGATTTATTTAGCCACCCATTAGACCAGCACATA
>PRKT01001168.1:0-45337 GCA_003671525.1 Saccostrea glomerata
GGTCGGGTCAGGTTGTCCGCGAAAGTTCTCAGAAATGGCTATAGATAGAAACGTGAAATTTTCCGGTATTATAGTCCTAAGTCTATAGATATGGGAAAATGATTTCATTTTTATCGGAAATGCCGCACGTTGGCGCTGGCTATGGCCCGAAAATTGTCCTTTCGCGAATCTCAAAATTTTTGACACCTTTTCTGTGATATCTTTTTACCTGGAAATATTTTGTTAAAACATATAGAACAAAAGAAGTGTAGAATCCCAAGATCTTTCAACTGATATCTCGAAAAAAGGGCTGGCCCCTAAAATTAAAGGCCTAGAGGGGTCGAACGTTTTTCCTTTATATCTCAAAAAGCATTGAGAATTGTAATACATCAAAGAAGCAAAGTTGTTCATAATGCCAAGCTAATTTACTGAGGGAGTAAAAATACGTCCGTCGTCGTCACTTCCGGCCAAACCAGAAGTAGTCATAAAACACGTTTTTTTTGCCGTTCTCGACAAGTTTTTGGGTCAAATATGTCTCTGGGAGCATAAAAGGTATCTTTTCCGTCCGTTGTCGTCACTTCCGGTCAAACCGGAAGTAGCGAAAATGGCTTATTTTTAAGGTTTTGATGCAAAATTGAAATTATTAAGTAACTGGAGACTACTTATCTCATTAATTTCTTTTTGTTCCGGCACTTCCGGTCAAAACCGGACGGAAGACCTACTTGTTGCTTTGCAACGAGCTCGGCTCTAGTTCTTATTATTCTTTTTTTTTCCTTTTCCTAGACGCCAACTCTGAGGTCTCATATTTCACTCATTTCTCAATGGATTTTGCTCAATTTTTCAGAGTTTATAGACGTTACTAAACTCTAACAGAATGCTATCTAAAATTTCAAAAAGTCACTTCCGGTTTTGAGTTATTTCCCTTTAAACGAAAATTTATAGGCTTATGTTTCCAGACAAAGGCTCAGAGACGGCTAAAGCTGGAGCAGAAATTTTACTGATTTTAGATAATACAAGGATTGAAGTTGTGCATGGCGGTTTTTGTTTTTCGATTTCTTTATTCAAATTGGTGCTATATAGGGGTCAAAAATAAGAACGCCTAAAAGAGCGAAAATTTACTCATATTTTCCTTTTTATCTTGAAAACTAAAAATATTTTGTTAAGACATAATGAACAAAGTTGTGCATAATTGCAAGGGCTTTCATGTAATACTATTCAAAAGGGGCTGGCCCCTATAATAAGTGTTCTATGGAACTTGAAAGTTTTTGCTTTATATCTCAAAAACGGTAAATATTTCGATCTAGATCTAACGGAGAAAATTGCTCTTTTACACCTTTTTGATCTGATGAAAATGCTTTTTTTGTTCGATTACACCGGGAATATTGGTAATAACGCGGTAAAAGCAGGCAAGGTAAACAGGTAGCGTTTTTCGGATTACATTCACCTTGTTTGTTTACAATTATGTAACACGCCTCCCTCGATAGCGCGGGGCAAAGTCGGTCACCGGGAATCAATCGGCGGGTAATCCAGTGACCCACAGTTATACACAAATAAAAACACAGAATGGTTAAATTCATTCTTTTCAATTTTCATATATAAAATTGTACCTTAATACAAACTCTGTCCTATAAAAATATTATTTTGTTCGAGTCTTACGATTTATAGGAAAGAAAGCTAGGCAGTTCTCATCTTGCTATTGAAAGAAAACTCTGTAGTCTTTATGCGCAGAATTGAAGTAAACTTGCCGTAAACAATAAATATTTTACAATGCTGTATCACATCTCTTTTTTTAATTCGGTTTTAAACGTGTTCTTTGGTTCCCGTTCACAGTATTCAATGGCATCATTTTCTTTTTACTAATCAAAATGTTTCCAAGAGAAAGAGTTTTAGAAAAAAAGCTTTTCTCGGTTAAAATATGAACACAAACAATATGAACGAAAACGATACACGCCCGGATCTCATAAAAAGAACTTTTAAAGAATTAAATAGTACAGAAATTATTTACCGCGCAATTCTCACATTCACCTGGAACCCAGATTTTAAGTGTGTTGACCATTGTTGCTTACGATTACACACATCCAAGAAAATCTTAAGCGCCACGCCGCGGCGAACCATTGACCCTGAGGTCAAAGGCTAAACAACTCTATTAAAACCATTTTACAATCAATGGAAAATTATTATCGTCCGATATTTGAGATTAATATGTTGGCTTATCTTTGTTTTAAATTTGATCGTGATACATGTTTATCTAAAACAGCTATCTTGGTTTTGTGTTTCTTTACAATTACGCGACAAACCAATCCTTCCGTTGCTTGATGACATAAATTTATGCAGCGTGGTAGAATGTTAAATCTTATTTTACAAAGTTACGGAAAACATTATTTTCTGTAAGTAAATCGAATCTTGCAAAAATATTTCAAAATATCTTAGGTTTGACTTTAGAACAAAACGTTGGGGTATTTATTTTACATGTACATTAATCAGTCTTCAATTTTTATAGTTCGTTAGCTCCATGAGTACTTTAACTTTTCGTTTTGAGGATTCATAGCGTAAGGACTGGCGATCTGCGGTTACTTTACTTCAATCAATATTGATTTAAATGCACAAGCTTAATTAGGCTAGCGCTTTTAACTCACAAATAAATCCGTTTTCAACACAAATTTTCCCAAACAAATTTTTTTTGTTCATCAAAGATTTTTACCATCACTATTTCAGTTTTAAATTTTAAAGAAAATCTTCCGAATCATAAGGATCTATTCAAAATTTTACTCATAAATAAACATCGATAAGTATCTCCAGCACGTTTAAACCTCATTTATAAGTGACTTCTGTGCTTGCACAATGCCTATTTATATTACACGTTGAATAGTCAAATTGAAAAAAATACTTCAAGATTTTAAAGTAATGAATTTTATTTGTTTTTATAATTTATTCAAAACATGTAAATGATTAGTATAGTGCGCTAACCTTTTAATTTTGTTCCGTGATTTTAAAAATATCAGTAGCAGATTATACAATGTACATGTAAGTAGCACATGAAATAAACCCGCATCGTATGTAAAACGAAAATTTAAGAACTTATATATAACAATCTACAGCTACTGAATATCACAAACTTATCATGTAATTACACACTTTTATGACCTAATTTAAACTATTAAAATCATAACCGGCACCATAGTTAAACATTACATGTCTTATAATCGGCACTTAGTGCCTTTGAGTACGAAGGGATCTTTTTTGTGCCAGCACCTAAAGCGACACAGGACCTCGTTTTATACAGCTCATCGGAAGGACAGGTCCCCACGTCCCACAGTGGGATTTGAACCACGACGTAAGGATCAACTCTTTACTTCGCTACTATAGAACAGACGCTCTAATCATTGCGCTATGCGGGCGACCTTGGGGATATAAAATGAAAACAATGAAGAAAATGGTTAGTAAAAGTAAGAAGGGGTCGTTTTAAAGCATTATTCTTACGAACTTCAGGGCAAGAATGAGAAATCATATTTTCGAAAGCTTCCTGATATAAAAAAGATTACTTTTTTCAAATCATGACCAGAGTTTTCCCTTGCAAAGTAATTGTGTATTTTGGGGGGTAGTGTGGATGGAATGGGAATTAAAAGGTCTGTTTAACTGTCCATATGTCTGTCTGTCCCTTAAAATTTTTCCCAGAAGGTCAGGCTATAACACAAAGAAACCAGAAGCTTGTACTTGATACAAAGATTTCAGGTGATCCTAGGTTGTGTCATTGTATTTATATATTCAAGGCAATATTATGGCAAATTCAAGGTCACTGGAGAAAGAATTCATGTTTTGTTGCATCATTTATATGTAATCGAGAATATCTATAAGCTCATACTTGATACAGAGATTGCTTGTGACAAAAAGGTTTTTTTTTTACGATTATAACTCAGAAAACGGTATTTTTTTCATTCTAATTATATTTGTTTAAGTCCATACTTGATACAAATTGCTTATAGTCCGCCGGTTTTCAAATGACTTAAAATAAGGTCATTTTAGCAAATTTAGGGCCAATGACAGAAAAGTTGTAAAACTCCTGTCAAGGTTATGAATTTCTAAAAGTTGTTTCAGATTAAGGGTTTGTCTTGACAAAGAGCCAAGATTATTCTGTTAAAATCATGGTCACCGACATAAGACATCTTTTCTTTTCCATGCTATGAACTAGTAAGTGAAAATCATTGGAGGCTCTTACTTGAAACATATATTACTTATGATTGGAGGTTGTGTCATGACCCTGATCAAAGGTCTTTCTGGCAAATCAAGGTCACTGACAGAGAAAAAATGTTAAAGCATAACTTTGTAATTAAGATTCACTGGAGGCTCATGCTGAGAAGAAAGGTTGTTCACATTAGAAAGTGCAGTAACCTTGACCCAAGGTCGGTACTTCCTGTCCACAGCTCCAACGGAAGACCTACTCGTTGCTTTGCAACGAGCTCGGCTCTAGTTCATGTACTTATTGTAACTCCATTTTTTATACATTGAATTGAAGACGGATTTTTTCCGTTATATCCCGATCATGACAAGGAGCACAAGGTGGGCGTGACTGTGTGTTCCCATTTCGCCTTAACTGTGAAATTCAGGTAAGAAAAAGTTAAAAAGTACTAAGGCGAAATGGGAATTTTTGTATTTGTAAATATTATTATAATCTAAATAATAAAAAAGTATTTTATATTGAATTTAAGTTATAATGGGAATTTATGAATATAGTGAATGAAATAATGCATGTAATTCCAAGTATTTAAAAAAATACATTATGATAAATATATTAAATCTTCATCACCTTAATTCACCTGAGAGCTTACTAAGGCGAAATGGGAATGCTAAATTTTACGTTTAAGGCGAGATGGGAACTAACAGGTGTGACCGGTCGGAAAGTGATGCTCAGTCCTCCATGGCACCTTATCCCACCTCTAATGTTTTGGGGGTCCGTGTTTGCTCTGTTTCTGTTTTCTATTGTTTTAAGGACTTTTGATCCGAGAAAATAACTTTCCCCCTAATCCTTCCACAGTTAAATTTCGTGTTTTTATTTGTCTGTACCATGATGATCTTTTTCTTTGATTTACCCCCTTTAGTACCGCTACATGTCTTTTAAACCTATGTTTGTGTAAATGCAGCTGTTAGGTATGTTTATATGAGATACTTGAATGTTCCTGTTTTCATTGAATTTGCTGGTGATATTTGATTTACTGTCTCATTTCTGAATTTTAACTTACTTTTCTGTTTCCGTATATAATAATGATCTACTTATGTAGGCTTAGACCACTTCGCAGAATGTTATTTGCTGAACATCTTTCTTTAAAACGTTTTACTGAAGACACACCATATACACGACAGATTTTCCCCTCATCTGGTAATTTTTTTTAGCCTCACTACTGAGTTTTTTTCCCTCTCCAACCCATGTAATTTTTAGCCATCAAATTTTTACCAAAGCAGACGATAACAAAATCAAGTCACATATCAAATGTTACATGACCATCTGATGTTAAAAATAACTACCTAAAGTACGAAATATATTTGGGCTGCGATCTTGTCGAAAATATATTGCATCAAACTGTATCATTATTTACTTAAAATCGTTAGAAATAATAATACACACTTTTTGGCGAGGGAGCTGTTTAACTGATTGTAAAGGTAGCCCATGTGGTGCAGTGGTCGATTTCTCTAAGTTTCATAAGTTTACGTGGTGGGTTCGAATACCACTATAGTAAATGCATGGATAACGATTCGCATAAGACCGTATAAAGTATAAGTCACATTATCCAACGATGGGGTATACGATGAGAAACCGATGGGGTTTTTTTTATTAAAATGGCGTGGTTGCCGGCCTGGCACCACTAATGATCTGACAGTGACCGAGTATTTTTTGCGAATCAGTGGGGTCATCGGTAGGAAATAATTCGTAGTTAAAATTCAGCGATGTCTCCAACGATGCCTCACATCGTTCCTCATCGGCAACCCCTCATTAACACATCTTTCAAGGATCGGCCGATGTATGGCCGAACATCGTCCAATATCCGTTGAATCTGAGGTCATCGGGAAGTTTAGTGGTGTTCAACTGATAACAACCGATCATCGGTCGATGTTCGACCAAACATTGGCCCGTAGTCGACCGATGTACGAACGATGTTCACCAATGTATGAGCGATGTACTATATATAAGCCAATTATCCTGGAACATTCTTTTATGATTAGCAATGCATCACTGGGCTTTTGTAAGTCCGGCCGGCAACCACGCCATTTTTCTCATAAAACGCAGTGGCTGCCCATCGTATGCACATCGCTGGATAATGTGACTGATACTTTTAGGACTACTTGGACGATGTGGACCGATGTTGGGGCATCGTTAGCACCACGGATTACTACCGATTACCACCGGTCTACGGCTACTGGCCGCGAATTGTGACCTAGGCATAAACTGTGTCCCGTGATGCAATCGATCCAGGCAAAAAATTCTGCCTCGCTGTTAAATATTACTGATCGCCGAGTAAAGGCAAAAATTCGCAGCTTTCCACCAGCAAGTGATGATGTCTCCACATAAGTGAAAAATTCTCAACAATAAGCCCTGTTTAACAACAAAAACAGAAAACAAACAAGCAACTACAGAAAGTAATCATTTTCACAAAACACTTTTTTTTCAATCCTCATCGCATATTATTTTAACCCTGAGCAGAGAGCACCGTGATCTTTAATAACCGCAATGCTTAAAAAATAAAGTAAGTTCAAGCGACCAAAACCAAACTGTCTCTGACTTGCCGTTCAGAAAGTGTACATAGAACCATTTGTAGCAACCACGATTGAAATTACAACAACTACTTATTATTTCAATAGCGGGCATTGATTATCAGACAAAAAGTGTCACTTGTTGATAGATACTTTTTAAAGAAATTTTGAGAAAAAATCTTTTTCAAAATGCACATATATATTTTTCAAATACACCTAATTAATTCCGTGATATTAGTGAAAGACATCATTTACAGAAATAATTTTTGTTTATCTATGAAGGGCAAATTGGACATTGATAGCCTCGAAAACCTTGCTCAGTTCAAGAAAGGGTCATCAAACAATAATTGAGGGAGCACAGCTATATGTTTTCGATATAATAATATAAAAAGACATACAGCATTGGTTATAGCGTTTACTGCACATGCTTTATCTTATTCATTTATAGTTTGGAAGTTGATAACACATTGACGTCGTTCGATGAATTTAGGGGTGTTTGACATTTTTTTAAAATTTTGCCATGGCGGGCATATTTTTTTGTACAGAAATATTATAAGTAAAAAACTAAAACCAAACTTTTTGATGTAAAATTCAATAAGTGTACCTAGAACAATATCATTTAACATAACTTGGGGCAGTTTACGCTTTATAAACCGCGAAGCGGTTTATAAAAAAGCGTAAACTGCCCCAAGTTTTGTTATATCGGATAACATAAGTTGAAATCAAACTTCATTCCTTATAATTTAATTCTAGTGTAGGCAATGAGTCAATATTTCCTCCGGAAAAAGACTTAAAATTGAGCATTATTTTAAAAGTAACGTCAAGTTGAGTAATGCGTTTTTGACGTAACTCATTGTGACGTAGGCAAGTTATGTTTTCCAAACATTATATGTTCCTCTGAATGATTCAGCCAATGAAATTGCTTAATACAAGTGAAATTAAATTATAAACATGTATATTGGATTTGCGATAACTTCAGGGTACCGTTCGTATAAAATTTAGGCGTTCAGATTTTCAATATTAAAAATGAAGTATGACACATAATGCATTTTTTTTTTCAACTATGTCCGAAACTTAACTTTTAACCAGCCTTCCTAGAAGTTCACAAAAATGAAAAAATTGGAAAATTGAAATAATTGGAAAAAAAACTATAGTCATTTACAATCGTAGCATATTATTGTTTGATTACATTTATGATTTTTATTTCGATAGAGAGTAGTATTGAAATTATATATTTTCAGAGCCAACTAATCCGATATGTTCGAATGAAATTAAAGACTACCAATCAACAAATTCTACAGTGACTCTAAGTCCTCATTTTACAAACAATATATCTGAAGAAACACAGTTTTGTGTTTTTACCAACCAAAGCGACCCAGCTGGATGTACGGAGCCTAAACAATCCTCCATAACACTTACAGGCTTAGAACCTGGTATGAGGTACAATATGTCCGTCTTTACAGCGACTAAAAACAGTAGCAAATTCATCTACAGCTCAGAAGGATGCAATTATACAATAGCTTATACAAGTAAGATATAGAATGTCTTAAAATTTTTTGAGAATTGAATTAATATGTACGTTTAAGTAAATTAATGATTCAACGAAGATTGTCATGGTTAAAAAAATATTGATATGAAATTTGCTGGGTAGCTTAATAGTGATAATCTAAATAGAATTTTCTATCGTTGAAATGATAGATCCTGAGGGCCTGCAAAATGCTCAGAACACTTGTTTAATTTTTGCTTATAGTGTCTATAAAATCGACGTATTGGTGTTTTTGTTCTAGCTTATATGCATGTCAAAAAATAGAATCTCTATTTATCTAATCAAAATAAGGGAATATGTACGACAATTTTATAATATTTGAATGTAACAGAACCCATGGATCCTACCTGCAGCTACCCTGACACAGACCCTCTTGAAACAGACTCAGATATTACCTTGAACTTTAATGTCACGAGAAGCTTCCCGAAGGACACTTATTTTTGTGTGAAAACCTACCCAAATATATCATCATCTGTTTGCAACAAAAGCACCTCAATAGATGTTAAAGACTTAGGTGCCGGCATAGTGTACAACATCTCAATTTATACAGCCATTCAAAAGTCAGATGGTAATTTTGTATACAGTGAACATGGTTGCGGGAATAGAACAGTCGTTACAAGTAAGAATTTATAACAAATTTCAAGGATATAAGCAACGTACATGTAGTTTTGAATTTCAATTCATTATTTCCTGTTCAATCAAAGCGTTTCCTTTATTGAAATTGATATTCTGCTTAAGCTATATCTCTCTTAATTTTTTTTAAAAAACGGCGGTCATAAAAAAAAGTTCGTAGACTTTTGTTCTTAATTATTTATTGAACGTCATATTATATGCTTTAGTACCCATATTTTAACAACAAAGAACAAGGTCCTGATTCAATATGAATTAAGACGTATATTTTTCTAAAATATGAAAGTTACATAAGAAATGAAATTCATTCTTTCTGTATCCTAGGAATTCCCTGGAGTAAGAATGAACAGATCGTTTTTCTCATATGACCTCCTTAATGCAAATTGTGACGTCATTAACTTGTGCATTTTCCCGTATTTACTTACAAAAATGCAGAAGGCATCAAATTTTCAGTGGAATTTTCTTTCAGAAAACATACTCTGTCACCGTCGCCCAGAAAGATTTTTAGATATGTTATTTTTCATAGCAGTTTACATAATGTATCCAAAGCTTAAATTGGGCGATGGTTGCAGACACTATTTTCTGAAGGAAAATTGGCACAGAAATGCGTTATTTTGAGGCTTTTCTGAATTAAATCTGAAAATGTACCAAATTAATGACGTCATATTTCCAGAAAGGTCCTCCTTCATGCCATATTCTTTATTGATTTAACACATTCATCTAATGAACTATTGTAGAAGCGAACTTCATAACTTTTAAAAGGTCGGAGAGAATACTCGAAATCGGGTATTATCCGTGAAATCGCGTATAAAACTCGATATTAGGGTATTGTTGAATCTGCGAAATCGGGTATAGGAGGTGTAAACACCTAATAAAACTTAAAGAATGGGATGGTGCATGTGGCCGAGTTAACTTTCATCTAGATACACATGTTTTCTTAAGATATCACTAGCCAAGTAAGAATTTGAACTTCAAGATAAATGCGCTCGGGACAACAAAAACTCGTGGATCTCAGTACATTTCATGATCTGCACGCAAAAAGGCGTTCGATTTGCTTTATATTTTACCTTATGTTGAAAGTATATGCATCTTCCTTATGTTCATTCCCAACACAACAGAATTGTAAAGTATCAGAATTCGGGAATTTATAATAATTCCACATCAACACGACAAACATGAACAATTTGTAAATAAATCAAATTATACGGAAACTCATTTCACACACCAGAGATGATGCCATGTATAAACAAGAGATTGTCTATTCTATCTAAGTATGCGTAATTTATTACTTTCACATTCATCTTGTGCATAAAATCAAATTTATTTTTGAATGTATAAATAATGTAATGATAAAAATGTCTAAAATTTCGGCTAAAAGAATCCTCTTTCACTTTTTCTTTTGAAAATCTTTTCTTTTTTTTTATTTATCATTCAAACATATTTGCAGAATATGCCTTCAAAATTTTAGCAGAGACAGTGATATTTTCAGGAATACAATTTATGAGAGAACATAACTGTTGATCGTTTAATTACGCTAAGTCATCAATATTTTACCATTTTCTGGCGACTTCAAAAGGGAGGGGGGGGGTAAAGGCTTCTTGACCACCTCTGACAAAACAACCTCGACTGTGTTATACATGTGTCTAAAAGACATATGAGGTATAAGATAGCGATATAAAAAAAAAATATAGAAGGTAAAGAGGTAAAATTTACTCTGTCTATGAAATAGTATAATAAAGAAAGGAAATGGCTACGATTTTTATGAAATTTTAATGTCCGATGAGGAATTATATTCCCAAAAAGTAAGACAAGAGTTTCCAAGGCAATTGAACACTCCATTATTTCAGATTGTTCATTAACATGTTCATAAACGTAAAAACTATAAGAAATGTGAAAACTTGACTATGTAATTCATATATCAATATGACTGTACCTCGATCTATATTGAGAAATTCAATGTATTTTAACTTCATGAAAAGATGTACACATTTGACTTTTATTTATAACCCCCTCTTCAAAAGACACGAAAATCCTGTTCATATGACTTCTCGCTCTCAATTTTCACAAAATGCATAAAATAAGGGTAAAAATAGTATATTTTTTATCGATTAAAATGCAACCAAAAATTTACGGTGTCTTTGAAGTAAACATTTCATGCTAAATTGACGTAAAAAAGATACTCCGCTTCAATTAGCTATTTTCAAACTGTTTTCCCGTGCGTATTTATTTCATCTTGTTTTATATTCTTCTTTATAATAACGTTGGTATTCTATAATGGCAGAGATATACAATTATGACTCGCTTATACTGTACTCTCTAACTGTTAGGAGTAATTTATATTTCACGAGAAAGGGACGCCATACATTTTTCAGTAAAAAAACATAACACGGCGTTAGTCGTTTAATTTCTTTAAAATTTCACGTTTTGTGAATAGTGCACAAATTAGAAAATTGAGTATATGGAATACTTTAATGGGAAATAAAGACAAACGAAGTGTAGTTATTTGTTTTTAGAAATTATATTGAAAAATGATAAAGACAAACGAAGTGTAGTTATTTGTTTTTAGAAATTATATTGAAAAATGATAACGCCACTGTGTCCTCTTTGTTACCCCAGCAGTGTTTGTTGTGTGATTTTAAAGTTATTTGAGAACCTTATGAATTAGGTTTCATAAAAATAAATCCACAAGATACTGATGTACAAGTAACAGTTACTGGCATAATGCGCCGTTGCTTTATTCTTTAGTTTTTATAGAAAGTTGCACGGAATACCCGATTTCGCGGATTCAACGATACCCTAATATCGAGTATTATACGCGATTTCACGGGTAATACCCGATTTCGAGTATTCTCTCCGACCTGTTTAAGAACTTAATTTTTAAGGCACAATAAAGCTCAAACCGTACTGTCTTTTTTAAATAATTTGAGTTAAAAATGGAATGTATCTTTACATTTACGATATATCCTGGTGAGCTTGAAATTAAAGATACCACAGAGTCCGACAATCTGTTTCATACTTGTATATTTTATCTGAAAAAGACTCTAATGGTCATCTAACAACCAAGATATATAATAAACGTGATGACTCAGCTTTTCTATAGTCCTATAGTCAACATCCCTTACTTATGCAGCAATATACCTTCATCACCTGCATACGGAGTATATACATCTCAGTTGATTCGATACGCAAGAGCATGCTCTACGTATGAACAATTACTAAAACGAGGTAAATTATTGACAAGCAAGTTGATGAAACAAGAATATCAGCAGTCTCAACTGGCGTCGGAATTTCAAAAATATTATGTATTCTGTTGAAAATAACGTCAGACAATTGGCCAGATTTGAAAAAGAAGACGCTCGATCAGTACGTACTGGTTCCTGCCGACAAAGCAGGTAGCAATATTGTCTTCGTTTGTAGGCTCGTTATATAAAATGCACTCTAGAAGAACTTGGATCTAATTCTACAAGTGGTAATCCTACTTATACTCATTCTTCACCTGTTGGTTTTGAATACTTTTAATATTCCACGGAGACAAACTGAATTTGAACTACCTTATACACATGTATACTGGATTTCGAAACTTCATAAGAATCCTTACAAACAAAGATACATTGCAGGTTCAAGTAAATGTTCAACCAAGCCTCTTTCGTTAATCCTCACTAAGAAATCGACAGTAGTGAAGAAAAAAGTTGAAGAGTACTATGCAACTATATATTCAAGATGTGGATACTAAAAAATTTTTAATTACTGTTGAATAATTTGAAATCACAGGACTTTACAAAAATCGACAGCTTAGAAACTTACGACTTTTCAACTTTTAACACAAAAATTACCCACGACAAATTAAGATTCCTGCTTTTTGAAATCAGTGACAACTGCTTCTTCAATAAAAATGGAACTCGTAAATTTACTTACCTCGTCATTGGTCATTTGCAAAATAATATTGTTAAAACAGATTCTAATTGCACACATAAGTTCTCTGAACTTGACATCAAGAATTCTGATTTTTGATGATTGTGTCTGATTGACTATGTCTATGTGGTCTTTCGAGACCAGGTATTCAAATAATCTATTGGAAATCTCATGGGTACAAATTGCGCTCTCTTATTAGCATACTTATTTTTATAGTCATATCAAGCAGAATTTATGCAAAATCGTATGCGTAAAAAGATGAAAACACTTGCTGTGGCCTTCAACTCGATATTTAGATATATAGACGACGTATTGTCAATTAATATTCCATTCCTACGTCGATACGATATATCCTGGTGAGCTTGAGATAAGAGATACGACAGAGTCCGACACTTCTGTTTCATATTGGATATTCTACTTGACAAAAGACACTAATGGTCATCAAACAACCAAGCTATATGATAAACATGCTGACTTTAACTTTTCTATATTCAACATCCCTTATTTTTGCAGCAATATACCTTCATCACCTGCATACGTATATCTCAGTTGAACAATTTCTAAAACGAGGTAAATTATTGACAAGCAAGTTGATGAAACAAGAATATCAGCAGTCTCGTTTAAAGTCATCATTTCGCAAGTTCTATGGTCAATACAATGACCTTGTCAGCAAATACAATTTATCATTGAGTCACGTTGATTGACATTGACTGACGTTTTTCATTCCAATTGATAGTCCTTATTTATACACTGACTTGACGACGGATTTTTCCCGTTATTTCCTGATCATGACAAGGAGTACACGGCGGGTGTGACCGGTAGACAGGGGATGCTCACTCCTCCATGGCATCTGATCCCACATCTTATGTTTCGGGGGTCCGTGTTTGCTCTGCTCTGCTCTTATTTCGTATTGTTTTATGGACTTCGAGATTGAATACTGTTCGTTATCTCAATATTCTTCATTTATTAACATTATCAAAGATTTAGAACTGAAAAAAATGGGGTCACTGTACAACGTCGAAATTTTACCATTTTACTAATTTTCCTTTTATAGTATCTATAGCCATACCTCTAATAAATTATAGGTGAAACAAAATAAAATTTACGTGCTTAAACTAAGTCTTGCTGTTTTACTTAGGATGCTATCAGGTAATGTAATATACTTGTCAAAAATTCTAAGTCCCAACTCTTATTTTTTCAAAATAACCTTAACTTCAATGTACTACATGCTTAAAAATTTCCCTTAATTTGCAATACTTAGCTGTCAAGGCCAAAAAAATGTATAAAATGTGTAATTACTCGACCGTTTCTGTTGAAAAGCATGAAGTTCGAGTTCCATATGTTTTTCAAGTGTATTCTTTTTTTTCTTTATTATCGATTGTATTACTTACAGAATCAAATTACGATAACAGCAAAATTACAATGGATATTTTACACTCACACACCCATCCATACATCCATTTACATTTTAAATTAATATGAATGTTGCTTTATAATAATCAGGTGTCTCTATCATGCAAACTAATTTAAGCAAACATCTAACATATACATGTGTAATCTTACATTTGTTCAAAAATATTTTTCCAAATCATCCATTGTTCTTCAAAATAATGTAGATTTGAATTGTTGATAAATATGCATCTTTCAATATTGTATTTCATTTTCAAATAGCTTAGTAAACCAAGAAGTGAAGGTATTTTTGTTTGTAATAAACATGAAAAAATATATTGTTTTGTGTATAATATCATAAAGTTTTCAGTTCTGTTATCATTTGTAAGTGGTAATTCACCTAGGATAATATTTTTAACTTTAAGGTATGTCGCGGGTTTGCTTTTGTCAACAGTTTTGGTACGCAAATTCGACGATTCGAGCCGCTGTTTTGTGCACATTTGATTATGACGTCAGTTACGTCACAAAGACAACGTTACGTTGTTTCCCGCTTAATTCTCTGCAAATGACTTTAAGTCTTTACGAATCAAGTAGATAAATGCAAAGTGCATGCTTTTGTAAGTAAACCCCGTACATGTTTTATAATTAAATTTTAGTCTAAATTCTTAATTTAGTGATTATATGTAATGTCTAAGGACTTATTTAATACAATGCCAAATGAAAAAAAATAATTTATATTGTAAGTGTAACTAAACTGCTAAGAGTAAATAAAAATAAATCAGCGTAAAATTATGGAATGCAGAAAGAAAGTTATCTTAATGGATAAAAATTGCTTAGTGGAAAACTTGAGGGGTTGTATGTGTCACTGTGCACATTATTTAAAACTCAGGGGAACATGCGTATTGCATCATGACTGCCATAAAAGCCGGGGCAAAAATATGCGTATACTTTTCAGGATGGAATACATCATTATCAGTAAAAAGGGTTAAATTTCACCACATGTTTTTCCTTGGGTTTTTTTAATTACTATCACCATTTATATATCAATATTGTTTGGTCGTTATGTATTTAAATCTCTTGTAATCGCCTTGTTTTGCTGGCTAATAAATTGTGAAATTCATTTAAAAATAAATTTATACAAACACCTGGACTGTAAGACCTATAAGACACTGTAAACAATTTATTAGTATCTTTTTCTATATATCAAAATATTTTATAACAAAAACTCGAAGTGTAAAAGCTAAATGGATGTGTTTTACATTTTGCGTATTGAAATTCATTCAGAGAATTCGAAATTGATAAATTCATGTTTGATATAGTACAATATACTATAGCTTGCGACTAAAATAGAAAGAACCAATAATTCCTCTGAATCGGGATGTTTTTTCTCACCGTTTTCGAATAAAGTGTTATGCCTGAAATCCTACTGACCATGAATATCTTAAAAATACATGTACTCATATGTAATATTTCATTACTTGCGTTGTTGTCGCCGTATGTTAATTCTCAGGTTCGAGGAATCTTTATACCGTTCAATCTGACTTTGTGATCGGAATTTGAATTTCACAACATTAGTGAAAATAAGTTGCTTGTCATTCTAATGTGTCTCCACAATAAATGAAATGATATAATTAAAATTAAATTTTGTATCTATGTCACTTTTTAAATCTTGCATTTCCAAACACCAAGATATTTATATTCGTACTATTAAACGTGACTACGTTCAACAAATGACGTTGTGGATGAAAATTACGCCATAAACGCAACATTTTAGTAGTATAAAAGAAACCTTTGAAATTATTTAGCAAAAAATCTAGCGAGAAGACATATTGATTTTTTTATATTAATAGTTTTAATTTTACCTGATATTCACATTTTGAAACTCCTGACTAATTCGTCTACGTCTTTAAAAAGTTATCCATTCCTTTTCAAAGAAACTATTTTCACAGAATTGGCTTAAAAACCCTTATTTTCAATGTAATTCAATAGTAAAACGTAAAAAAGTACCAACAACAATACCGCGCTTACAGTAATATAGCATTAAAACTATCTAGGCAAATTTAATAAAAATTGCAGATAATACGCTGTGAATTCTAAGGATCATTATATCACATTTTCAGGATATGTTTTCTCGTAAGAATTTTTATGCAGTAAACCCGCGACCTACCTTAAATGCAAGTCTTTTTGAAATTTTTCTATATATTTGTAAACTCAAGTTCCTCTACAAAGATATAATATGGTCACAATGAACAAATACATGCAGTACCGTTTCAGTTTCTTGGGTAGAAAACTTACAAACATCTGTAGTTTTTATATTGATTTTCTTAAGATACAAATCTACAGGGAGGACTATATTGTAACCACTGTACAGAAGAATCAGAAGTAGTCTTAAAACAAACATTAAAACATCTTTCGCACAAATATATTTCACTCCAAAGAGAGATAAATCTTGATTCCACTTTAGAATTGCTGTAGGAATTGTATCATTTTTGTTTATATATTTGTAAATTATCTTTGTACATTTTTCATATTGAAAAATATTTTCAAAATAAAATGGTAAATTAGGCAGACAATGTTTTCTCAAGTTCATTCTATTAATTGACATGTTCTTTAAAAATTAAGAAATAGCAGAAATAGTACTATTATACTGCATTACGCATACATTAGAAATACTGAATTTTTCTTGGAAGGCCGATTTTGATAAAAAATTGCAATCCTCTGACAAAAAATCCCTAATATTTTTAACTCCACTTTTATACCAATTTTCTATAAAAATACATTTACTCTCTATCTAAATATTTGAATTATACCATACAGGAATATTTCAAGCCTTGCATTTCATTTCTACGTCCTGATCTATATTTATGGAAAGCCGTAACTACCTCATGTGGAGAACTTTCATTATATGATGGTATTTTATCTTTATATGATGGTATTTTATCTTTATATAATGGTATTTGATCTTTATATGATGGTATTTTGTCATTATATGATGGTATTTTATCATTATATAATGGTATTTTGTCATTATATGATGGTATTTTGTCATTATATGATGGTATTTTGTCATTATATGATGGTTTTTTATCTTTATATGATGGTATTTTGTCATTATATGATGGTATTTTGTCATTATATGATGGTATTTTATCTTTATATGATGGTATTTTTTCATTATATGATGGTATTTTGTCATTATATGATGGTATTTTATCTTTATATGATGGTATTTTGTCATTATATGATGGTATTTTGTCATTATATGATGGTATTTTATCATTATATGATGGTATTTTGTCATTATATGCTACTACTTTTCTTCTTTATACTACTTTTCTTCTTTATACTACTTTTCCTCTTTATACTACTTTTCATTACATGATGACCGTCAAGCGAAAACCACCCCTAAGTCAAAATTTTGACATTTTGAGTTGTTTAGCGATCCTCAGAGACAATTTCCCCTTTTTCAAATGATATACATGTATAACATGTTTTTTGTTCATAGACTAAATATAAGTGACATTTTTCAGATAAAAAATACAAATTCTCCCTCATTACGCTGTGATTTATCGGATAACGTCGATTACTTTGTTCCCATATTTCCATGTTTGTGTTACAAAACATGCACAAGAAAAATCACTTTGGACAACAAATGACATTAAATAAGTGATTTTTAATTAATAATTTTGTAATTGTTCCTTTTCATGAGCGATATTTTTAGCATTTTAGAAGAAAAATCAGGTTTTTATTATCCCCCCCTTTAAAATAGAAACACGAGATCACAAGATGTTTTGTTTCTTTTTACAACCATTGGTGTCAGTTTATTTTTCTTTTTAGGGGAGGAGGTCTATTGTGCATTCAATGCCCTTTATCTGTTAATTATGGTCTATGCTCGTAAAATCTAGATGGAAAACTCGGATTTATCTAAACCTAGATACTTTAACCCCCCCCCCCCCCCCCCAATACACAGTTCAGATCAGATAGATGGCTTGAATGCTTTTTTGTTTCAGAGGTTTTTTCGTCTTTGTTATTGAACAATTTGAACAATTTCATGATCATGGTATGTCGAGTCGACATATGAATGAAAGTAACTGTTTCTAATTGATAATACGTAGATGTATGTTGTCGATATCTAAATTTAAAAGACCATAGAAAAACTTTCTTGTTTTTCTGAAATTATGTCTGCTAATAAGGGGCATTCTGATAACAAACGGCCCTATCATTTTTCTGAAGAGATTGATTGTATACCGTTTCATGTTCCTCTTGAGAATTTGTTTACTCATATGGAGACGCCAATGCTTTCAAGAGGAGAAAAATTTTGTCCTATACTCGGCACTCAGGGTCATTGAGCAGGTAGGGATCTTTTTTGTGCCAGCGCCTACTGCGGCTTGGGAACTCAAGGGTCGGTCTCCATGTCCTGCGGTGGGATTCGAACCCGCTACGAGAGTGGGAGAGCATATTATTTCACACATGAATTAAATCAAGGCGTTCGTCAAAAATACTTTCTGTTCTTGTTTTTTTTTTTACTAAAATCAGGGGACGTTTTTACCAATATTTGGGGGCAGTATTTTTTCTCTAAAATTATTTTTATTAGGGGGCGCTTTGACTTGCTCCCCTAGACGCTTACACTGAAAATCGCGGTACAGTGAATTAGTGCCATCGCAACTTCTCGGGCCTTTCCGGCTAGCGGAAAAACGACCTCTAATGTATATGGTAGACGCCATGACAACCCTCCTTTTTTACGATCTTTGAAATAAATGCATGGAGACCTTTTATCTGTGGAATATGGAGTTTAACTTCAATGTAATGATATTACTTAGAATATACTATAGAAGGGGCTTCTAAATTAGTCTATCCTATATTTCAATAAACAGGAAGATATATACAATTTTAACATCCGGTGATGTTAATACATTCGAGGTTGTTTTCCCGACCTCTAACGGAAAGACCCGATATGATGCGATTGCGAATTAGTGCTATAGAGACAGGCGTCTGGATGATTGAGACTACAGATAATGACGAAAAAGTAATAGCATATAATGAAAAGTAGTATAAAGAAGAAAAGTAGTATAAAGAAGAAAAGTAGTAGCATATAATGACAAAATACCATCATATAATGATAAAATACCATCATATAATGACAAAATACATATATCATCATATAATGATAAAATACCATCATATAAAGATAAAATAGCATCATATAATGACAAAATACCATTATATAAAGATTAAATAGCATCATATAATGACAAAGTACCATCATATAATGACAAAATACCATCATATAATGACAAAATACCATTATATAATGATAAAATACCATCATATAATGACAAAATACCATCATATAAAGATAAAATACCATCATATAAAGATAAAATACCATCATATAATGAAAGTTCTCCACATAAGGCAGTTACGGCGTTCCATATACATTCTTCAAAACATGTTGCCATGAATAAAAAACATTAAACCAGAAAATATTATTTTGAGGTATTAGACTTTTTAAAATATAAGCATCACCAAAATCCATAAATTTGTTTACAACATCTCTACTCTTAATTCCTAAAAATATGTCCAGCAATGGTTTACTACTTTCTGATACCAATCTTTTGACCCATGTACATTTTAATGATTTTATGAAGTAATCAACATTTAACATTTTTAATGCTCCAGGTAAATAATCTTGAGTAACTATATCTTTCTTAACTCTATCACTTTTTGATGGTCAAAAACAAACATAAACGTCTTTTTTCCGGAATATATGCTATAAAAAAGAAACCTGTTCAAGAAAAAGAAAAAAAGCAAAAAACTAGTTCTACCACAGAATGTTCAGGAAAAATAATAATCGTGTTACAGGACACTCTTTTAGCCTATCGAAGTTCTTTGAAGGCGTCAAATAATGCTTTCTCCATTATGTCGAAGCGTTTCGGACCAAGGTGTTTTCCCATCATGTGCGATATCACAACTGATACATTTGTAAAGTTTTCATCCTGCAGAATTTTTAGCATTTTCCTTCCAGCTCCAAATTCGCCGTCGTCACAATAACCGTCATGTATAGTCCCAGAATTGTCTTTAAAACGGTATACCAGTATGTTGTGATTTGCACGCTCATAAACTGGATCCATTGAAATTTTCCTATAGAAGTTCCGAACTTTTGCATATGTCTCTACCTCAACTGCAGCAGCGCTTATTTGGTTTCCTGATTCTGTGTGAGTGTTAGAGCGTTTAACTTCAATTTCCTCTAGTTTCTGTTGTTCTTTCTGGTCAAGTTGTAGAATTTCATCGGCGTTTGGTGCCTTTACTTTATCTCTGTAAACAGACCCATTCGGGAAAACCAATTTGTCCCCCACAACTCTCGTTTTGATATTTTAGCTCCAATATTTGCTGTTGAGTTCAACCAGTTTTCTGCGAGTTTCGTTAACTTGAACTGGTGAATGGGGGGTGATATAGAACGGTAGATTAATCCCTTCATCTTTCTTTTTTTCTCTGCTGTTTTAGTATACGGTCTTTGTTCTCAAATTTCACTAAGCGGCCTGTTATAACTCGGGGCTTATCTCCTTGTCTTCTGTCCCCCGTATTCCTATGGATATTAACGAACTCTATTCCGTCTATATCAAGGTGTTCATTTAGCAGGTGGGGGACTTTGCTGAATAGATCTTCTCCTTCTTCTTCTTCCGGGTTATGTATAATGATATTGTTTTTCATGGATCGCCCTTTCAAATCAATAATTTTCTTCTCTTGTTCTGTGACTCTTCTATCAAGTCTGATTACAACCGATTTTAACATTTCAAGATCCTTGCGTAGGGATGCATTTTCAGATTTTAGACTGTCTATCTCTGTTTTATTGTCTTCCTGCTGTTGTGCGATGAATTGTATCTTGTCTTCAAACCCGTCCTGTTCCCATAGATCAGCCTTAATATCCCCCACGGCTTGTGATAGACTTGCTAAAGTTTTAAAAGGGTCCGCTATTTGCTCAGGGCAAGGAGCAAACGGTACACTAAATGGGGTTAGAGTTCCAAAGTTAGTGGAGGGGAACGGCAATTTCTCAATTCCATTAGACTTAGACTCCGGCTTTCTTTTCTGTGATTTCAACTCACGACTGGACATTGTATTCAAAGTGGTGCACAGTAATTTACCAAAAGTTCCAAATAAGCAAATGCTTACACAAAAAAGCTTCAAAACCTCCACTCAATGTTAATGATAAACAGTTGACCTTTTTTCGTCACTTTGACACTTTTAACTCCGATTTTGATCTATTTTTCTTCCCACTAGCAAAGCATGACCGCCATGGTCAAATGTCACGTGACCTCCCCTATGTCACGTGACCTCCCCTCTTAAGTGTATTCTTAATATTTTTTACTTCCATGTGTTCTCCATCTTTTATTGATAACGAAAAACGGAAAAAAAAAATAATAAAATGTGGTGTATGTCCACACAACAACGTGCAAGTAAAGTTGAAATGGCCCAAGCTGACCATAGTAAGCAAAAGTTTTGTTTTTCTTCACTTTATGACTTTATTTTTCTTAAAACCTTTATAATTACCGCCCAAAATACCTACAAAGCGTACCTGAATTCCTTTTCATCGTTTAAAATTGCTAGATTTTCAACAAACAGCACAAAATCACCCTAGAGTTTATCCGCAAAAATCAATGGAACAGGAAGTGCCCTCCCCTCAATGTCAAACTGGAGAAGTGGGGAATACATGTAAGAAGACGTTATGTAACTATTGTTGACAAGGCACAGACAATTTCGATAAGCCCATTGTCTTCCTAATCTCAACCCTAAATAGCATGTATGGAAGCAGATAGACCGGAGTGTTAAACAGCATTCCCGGCAGCAGTATCTATCGGAACTAGATGACGACCTAGTATCCACATGGAAAAACATTCAATGAAATAGTTTTTCTTAGATAGTGTGAACTCTTTGAGGAACGGTTGTCTTGATTTGAATTCGTCTGAATGGAGAATAATGCGGTATTAAAGGTTGTGAATTTTTAATTTTAGGGTGCTTTAACATTTCTGCATATTGTGTTAAAGCGCTTCAATAAAATAAATTAAGTGAGGAAAAATTACTTTGCTACTTTAATATCCTGTATACTTATTAAATTATACTGTTAAAATAACTCAATATAAGAGCGGTGTAAAGCAAAAACTCGTTTGGGGACTTAGAATTTTTGACTAGTATATATCAGTTTTTAAATACAAATGAACTTGATTTTAAAAAAAAGGCAAAAAACAATGACGTTGGAGGACGAGACGGAGCAGCGAGTGGCGATATATTTAGCATTTGGGACACTTCTATAAAAAAACTTTAAAACTTCTATATAAACCAGTAAATGTATGAAAAATATTTAAGGTATATGTATAAAATGAAAAAGACAATTTTTGAGTGATAGCAAGTTTGAATCGGGGACGATGGATGCTCTGAAAAGAACCAAGTTATACTTTAAAATCTTGTTAATTGAGTTAGGAACGTCATTAAACGGTATGGTAGCTTCACTGTTGCGGAACTAATAGAGTTACGCGTCAAAGAATTTGAAAACACTGACAATCTAGTTCATGCTATTTGCACTATTGAAAACTAGGTGTTAAGTGTTATGGATACGTTTTTATGGATGGAGAAGACGCTACAAACTAAGCATTAAATTAAGCAGCAGAGTATTATGAGAAACTTTCGCAACGATATCTTTGACGTTACAATGTTGGTTAACCGTTGGGTAACAAAACTTGTTGCATTAAAAAACATGAGTTCTATTTAATCAGATTGGATAAAACTCTTTGACATGATAAGTGTTTTTATTTACGAAAATATGTTGATCTATAATCTTGTAATAATAATACAACGACGATGAGGAACATTGTCTTCGTTTTTGTTTTTGTTTTGCATAACCATCGTAAAAAGATTTGAATTTTTTTTATATCTTACCAAATCGCCTGGTAAAGTTGGATGTTTTTTGTTGAAAAAAATCCTATGGAACTTTACATTAAAATTGAATATAACTTGGGAAATTATCAATGGAAAAGATACTTTGTTGATATTGTGTATATGTATTTGGCGTATGGCTTGTGTTTATCATTTTTGATATTCAAATATTTCTTTCCTGTGTTTTATAGGATTAACAAAGTTTTTAAGAAGCGCCAGAGCACTTTTTACCAAAACAAAAAAAAATCGTTGCATTTCTGTCGCTTCGCTCGCGATGCTCACTGGTGGTTGTTTACATTGCTTTATGGATAAAACTGTCGACCTTTAACAAATTTATTTTGTAAAACAAAATATAGGTTGGCAATGTAAGCGCAACACTAAATTCAAATTCGAAACAATGGTTTGTGGAGATAAATTATACATGTATAAAAACAACTCTATAAAATAGCATTATGGTACGAGTTAGTCCCCATTATCAACTTTTAAAAGCAATGTCTGTTGATTTATTTCATCAGTTTTCCAACTTCTCTAGAATAACAAATATCCTTTTCAAAATCCAAGCCATAACTTTGCTAAAATATTTTGTATTAGGAAGAAATTATGGTTTTAGCTTTATTGTGCCTTTAAAATGTAAAGACATCAACAAGTTTTGAAACTGGCTGAAATATTAGTTAAATAAATGACTCTATTAAATCAGGAAAGAACATGGCATGAAGGTTTACCATTCTGCAAATATGACGTCATTAATGTTAATTCAGATTTCTCTATTTTCAACAAAAAAAAGCCTCAAAATGGCACATTTCAAGGGTGATTTTCCTTAAGGGAACAGTGTCCACAGCCGTCCCCCATGTTAATTTTTTCATATTTTGTGCAAATTTAATAACAAATTGCACATCTCAAAATCTTTGTGGGCGATGCCTGTTAACGATGTTATCTGAAAGAAAATTCCATTGAAAATTGGTGTCTTATGCAACTTTTTTAGAAAATCAGGAAAATGCACATGTTTATGACGTCATAATAAGCATTTACAAACACATGTGAGAAAAATGACTTGTATGATTTTTCTGCATTGAATTTCAATTATTTAAAAAGCATGAGTTTTCACTTTAAAAACCAGTTTAATCTTTATTAGAGAATTACAGGGCAAAATTTGTATGGAAACTATACCTTCTTCTTATAATGTTTTTGTCGTCTGTAACGCAATTTATTCAATTAATATGTATAAGGATAAAAATAAAAAAAAAACATTTTATTTATTTTGTTTGAATAAAGAAAACAATTCATTGCTTAAATTAAAAATAATTTGGTTGTATTCGCTAGCCATGGGTTTTTGTTACGCTACTCTGTTTAAAAAGTTAGTATTTTTTTTTCTCAAGTTGAGATTGGAGTAGATGACGCAATTTGTGCGTACCTGATAGATTCAAGATCATGTTACGAAAACAATCCCATCACTGTATGCCATTGACAAGGGTTCAAGAGGAGAGAAGCGTTTCAGAAACCCGTGGCTTGTGAATGTTTCCAAGTATAAGTTTCTTATTCCTCAAAAACTGATTTGTTGGGAAACATTCAACAATACCATTTTACTTTTGAAAACACCCACCCACACACACTCACCCTCACACACACACACACACACACACACCCACACACATACACACACACACACACACACACACACAAACACACACACGCACATATATATATAAAGCACTAAAAATGACCAAAAATAAAAATTGTCAAATTTTCGGGACGCCTTGTCCCTTCCTCAGGAGAAAGAAAAAAGTTAAAAAGTCATAAGAACAAAGGAAAAAGAGAAACAAAAACAACTAGCACTGCTACTAAACTACTTAATACTAGATATTTACATATTTAATTATATATTGAGTTGGAAATTTTTAAGAAGTCTAATAAAGGAAGAAAACCGGACCGCTATGAAATGCGTCCGGTGTATCGGGTATACTCTGGTGAAGTACGATTTACATAATTGACCGAATTAATTATGCTAATTAATTGCGACAATCAGTAAATCGTACATTGTTTTATTCTCCAAAAATAACGTAACTTCACTTAATAAAGAATAATCAAAGAAAAATAATATAGCAGGGATATCTATATATATGTAGTTTGATCAATTATAAAATTTGATATATTTAAGGTCTTATTACCGAGAAAAAAATAATTAACAAAGGCGTAAGCAATACATAGTTATTTGGGTTGTTCGAGAGTTGGTGACGCTAATTAACTGTAGAGTTTACACTAAATTGAGAGAATAATCTTGTTTTGTATCATCAGGAATTTGGTCTAGTTTACGTTCATTCTGGTGAAGTCATTCAGTTTGTTGATACCATTAGGGCGGAATGACTTCAGTCTGTGCATCCAGAACTTTTCTTTGCTTTTTCTCTTAGCATCTGTCCATCTTGGGTTATGGTCAATCACCACTACTGTCATGTCTTCCCATTTGTGACCCTCAAGATTGAAATGTTCCCCAACAGGTTTATTGAGTTTTTGGTCCTAATTGACAACGGTGGTTATCGACTCTCCTGCGGAGATCTCCTGTTTCACCAATATAATGTTTGGAGAAAACTTTGCAACTGATGAGATAAATGCAGTTGTCAGTATGACAGGACAAATTCCCTAGTATTTTGTAGCTGCGGCCTGTAACAGGGCTGTTGAGACTGTCTGTGTCAGTGCTGTGCTTACAAAGAAGATATCTTCGGTCAGAGCATGTTTTAAAGCCCCCGTTAGGTAATGGGTTGTCCAGTCTGGTTCTTACTACCATGTCCTTAAGGTTCCCTGGGCGTCTGTATGCAGCCAATGGGGGTTCCTTAAAGACCTCAGCCATTTGTTTCTTTGAATGGAGAATTGGTAAGTTCTTTTGAAGGATACTGCTAAGGTTCTTAAGGACGGGATGGTATGTGGTTACTAGAAGGACCCTGCCGCTATTGTCTTTCTCCTTGTAGCGTTATAGGTTTTGCCTGTCATGTCCCGCAATCTCATCAATAGCTGTTTGTATGGTGCAGGCATTGTAACCTTTTTTGCATAAGTGAGCCTTGAGAAGACCACTTTGCTCCTGATATACGGCAGGGGACGAACAGATGCGTTGAATTCTGGTGGCTAGACCCTTAGGCACTCCCTTAAAAGTGTGTGGGGGGTGACAGCTAGAGGGCATAAGATATAGGTGGGAGTCTGTGGGTTTGGTGTGGAGACTAAATTCGATTTCACTATCAATCAGGGTAGATGTAGTGTCTAGGAATACGTTTTTCGAATTAGATACGTCTACTGTAAATTTGATCGACTGATGAAAGGTGTTGGCAAACGTAATGAATGCCTCGAGTCTCTTGCGACATTCCACCCACTTCATCTCTATATCGTCAATGAAATGCAACCAGATATGGGGCCTAAATGGTGCTTGAAGTAACAAGTTGCGTTCCAGTCGGCCCATGAAGACATTGGCATAAGATGGTGCCATTTTCGTACCCATAAAAGTGCCATTAATCTGAAGGTAATGTTCTCCATTAAACATGAAGTTGTTGAACATGAGAACATGTTCAAGGAGCTTAGCAAGGGAGTTTGCATGGATCTACTATCCCAGACTTCTGTACAGGCTTCAATACCCTCATCGTGCGGAAAATTGGTTTATAAAGATGTGACGTCCATATAGTAGGGTATGATCTGGGAGGCCGGTGTAAAGACGAACAATGACCCCCATCGAATAATGACCGGGGGTCATTTTTCGACAGAGAAAAATGAACCCCGGTCATTATTCGACTTAGAAAAATGACTCTTTTTCCCGTAGAAAAAGTGTCACTTCCCTAAAAAAAAATGCAGAACCCACGTGAAGAAAAATGACCCCCATAGAAAAATGACCTCATGTAGATTAAAGCTAAATTTTTTAGGGGGCAAAAAAAATTGGATTAAGAAGCATATTGGCCAAAATGCTCATCTGAGCTTATTTGGAATAAACTGATGATATGTTGATCTCTTAACATTATACAATTATAGTTATATTTTAAGGTAAATGCAATGATTCAGAATCTAAAGGAGTAAAAGATTTATCAAGCCTTATGGGTTAGGTAAACAATGTTTTTCGATGGTGGAAATCATCGAACTGACAGAAAAAATCAGCAGTACAAAAATGTATTAGATATTATTTTATCCTCCGCTTGAAAAGCGGGAGGGTATATAGTGATTGGGATGACCGTCCGTCCATCTGTTACGCTTTGAGGTATTCATCTCTTATCCGCGATCCTCATTTATAAAAAGATGTTTTTGTGAAACAGCTATGCCCCTGTATGGCAACAACATAGCGAAGATTAAACTTTTCTTAGATGCACTTTAAATATATTGTTACCCATAGTGTGGTCTTCTTACATGAAATAATACTGCAAAATAGGAAAGCCCTAGCACCACTTGTTCAAAGCCATATATGGCGTATTTACAATGAAAATTATTCGACTAAAATTATAAGAACTTATTATTTGTATCATTACTTTATATAAAGATAGAACTTTTCGGTAAATTACAAAATCTAAGTCAATTGCGTTATAAAGATATCACAATTTGATTTATATTCTCGGAATTTTCTCTGACTCGGAAGAAAATACAAAAGTTTTAAATAGCACATTACAGAGAAGATAAAATCGTATTTTTAGATAAAACGAGGTGTTCTCCGTGTCCAGAATTGTGTTAAAAGCTTTAATTTAAATGTATTAACTATATTTCTTCACTTAATTTTGTATTTTTCAAACATATATTTTTTTGATCAGTTACGCCATATATGGCTTTCAAAAGTAATGACTAAGGATAAGTTTTTGAAAGGTAGGTCAAACTCAAAGGTCAAGAGTTGATGATTTCATAAGAAAATGTTTAATGTAGCAAGGATTACATATGTGAAGTATGAATACCCTAGCCCTTACCGTTCAAAATTATGGCTAGGGTAAAAAAAAATCTTAGGTACGGAAAACTCCCAGGTCAAGGTTTTTAGTATCCAATGAAAGGTAATGCCAAAAAACTACATATTTGAAGTATGAGAGTGCTAGTATCTACCGTTTAAAAGTTATGGCCAAAGTAAAAATTTGGCATTTTCGTGTAAAATGGGATAAACTCCTAGGTAAAGGTCAAAAGGTCAAATTTGGTGGTACCCAAAGCTAGGTCTTGTCACAAAGAATATACATATTAAATAAATATAGAGCTCCAATAAATGAAAAGTCATGGTAAAGGTTAAGGTTTTTGCGGACAAACAAACCGCCAGATAGACGGACGGACATACAGACAAACACGATAAAACTATATACCCCCGAATCTTCGACTACAGGGACATAAAAAGAAATGGTCTTCAATTAACTTTTCATATTAATACATGTATACATTATTAAGAAGACGTTACAACAATGAAAATGTTTGTTCTGAATTTAATATTAAATTCTCTGAAAAATAAATTCAGAACTGAGTAAAAGGGTGGAGTAAAACAAGAATTAATAAGGTAGAACCTATGTCGGAAAAGTCTTTGTCACAAGATTTCAAAATGATAAATTAGTACTTGCTTATCAATCAGTTAAGATATCATGATATGTTTCCTTTTTTTTTAATCTAGAACAGGCTGTGGAACTTGGTAGGGCATTTACATACTGTGACTTCACATTTTCAAATATTTTTAGGGGTACTTGTCAAAAAGGGAATATGAAAAATCACAAAAATACTTCTTCAAACATCGTCGTTTATAAACTTTTTTAACTGAATAATA
This sequence comes from Saccostrea glomerata, assembly GCA_003671525.1. NCBI lineage: Eukaryota > Metazoa > Mollusca > Bivalvia > Ostreida > Ostreidae > Saccostrea > Saccostrea glomerata. The sequence continues at coordinate 28,872 of PRKT01001168.1, forward strand.
TTAAACAATATTTTATCAAGAATAATTTCTTTTTTTTCATATAGTCGATCAATTCATACTATTTATGCAAGATATATTACTGTATTCAGCGGCAGCTCACACAAATTAGTCCGACCAAAATAGTTCCATCATGATTAAGTAGATACAACATTATTGTTCATGATAAGAGTGAAGTTGTGTATTTCATACGTTAAAGAAATCAAACATAACGTCAAAATGTTATAAGAAAATCACTTTCCCCCCGAAATGCAAATAAAAAATATCAATATTCCTACGCTAGCTCCCTCCTCAGCCTTTTTTTTTTACATGTTTGATAATAGAGAATATTCAGCTCATTCTTCGATTCATATTTTTTCACCGATGAATTGATAATACTATATCAACAATTGTATTAAGTACATGTTTATAGTCTGTTAATTATCATACAATTTCCTTTTGAGAAAAAATGAATCATTCTGTTTGTGTATATTATTAAATGACGGAATTTTCAATCCCTGGCTGGATTCTGCTCACGTGAGTACACTTTGTAAACTGTAGGGCATAACATGTGTTGCAAAACGAGAACTGGGTCGGACATTCGGGTTCGTGTTGAAGTTCAGCATAGGCCTACCATTTTATATAGAATTTGAATAATGTAAGTAATTTCTGCGACGAATACATTAGTATATTTCAGTAATTTTCAAAACAAAAAAGGTTTTCAGTGTACAATTTTTTGATCCGGTCTTGATTTTCATAACACGGCCATTTTAAACACAAGTTGTTGAAGAAGCAAATGTTAGAACAAACTATCTAGATAGTTCAACAGGGATTGTATAATTTTCATTAATCAGAATTCGTATTCATATGATCTGATTTAGAAAAAAAAAAGTTTTGTCTGCCATCGTAACTTCTCGGCAAAACAAAACGTGTTTCTCCGAGCTCAATGGATGCGTTTAACAGCTCCATCGCACGTGTGTAGATCAAGGCTAATGTTGCTCTTGTGGACACAGGTTCATGTAGGCCTATGTGTACCGTTTGTTAGGAGATTGGGTGACCTCACGAAATTTACACCAGTTCCATAACTAGACATGCAGTTTTTTTTATTAACGTCATTATAAACACTGAAAAGCATATTAAATCTAAAAGTTGAATATCTTTGGATATGGGGTTACCCCATATCTATATTCTTGTATTCAATTAACATAAAAGATAAGTGCACCATGAAACAAGAAATAGTCAAATGAACTCTATTACTTTTAGTCAATTACTCACTCTATATTTGTAAATATTTTTAGACGTCTTTGTCACAATATTTTCAATCTTCAATTTGATGAAGAACAAAGCCAAATGATTACAAAAAATAATTAAAATATATACCTTTCCACTATAACTAATGAAAGATAGGCTTTTTACCGATACTCATATTCTTGGCCTTTTTACACTTACACGGGATTTAATAATTAAATGACTGTTTTGGGTTACTTTTACATTTAATATTTATCAGAAATCGTACTTTTTGCTTTAAAAAGACATATTGAATAGAAAAATTGTTATCAAACACCAAAAATATGAATAGGTAACAAAAATTGTTAAAAGGAATGCAAATCATTTAATGATAGATATCACAAAAATGTACACACCATCAAACGATCTACAACACGTACATCTTTGACTAAGACACATTTCATCTAAATATTACACTATATAGCTGTCAACTAAAGATTTCTTTCGATTAAGGCATTTCTTCAAAATATTACGAAAGTTGTATGTACATTGTAATTTCATGACACTAGATAGTCTTGGGTTTGTCAACTTCAGGTCTAGATCTAGTAAATAAAAGGTGCCTACATATTTTCTCTTATTCCAGAAATATATTGCCATTCAGCATTATAAACTAAAAAATATGTGATTTGAATAAACATGGGCGGTTCTAGATGGGGGTCAGGGGGGGGGGGGGGGGGGGGGGGGGGGGTCAGGACCCCCCCTTGAATTTCCAGGTTATAAATTTTGTATACAAAAGCAAGAAAAAAGTTAGCTTGGACCCCCCTTAGAAACGCATACTCCCTGGTAAATGTGAAGTTCTACTGAAGTGGTGTTAAAGTTTAAGATTTGAAGCATTAAAAGTCATTGCATACCCCCCCTCCCACACACACACACACACACACCACACCCCCTCCCACGAAATAGCATAACATTTACAAGTTATGATGTCATACAAAGTAGGTTCTACGTTAAAAGAAATGCAATGAATACTATGTCGCTAAATCAAAAGTTTATGTCTACATGTATAGTTTTTGCATTAGAATGACTGTGTAATTTACACTAACCCATAGTTTACAGAGCATATTTTTAGGTCTTAAACTTACCCCACCCCCTTTCATTATTCGATGGGGGTCATTATTCGTCTTTACACCGGTAGAGGGCGTCTTGTTAATGTAGTCCGTTGTGTCCTTGAGATAGGATGGCAAATTCTCTACGTGTGGACGGAGATGTAAATCAATGAATTCAGAAATTCTCTCCGTGGGGTGTCCAATTGCGCTGACTATGGGGCGACCTTGCATGCCTTCATTGTGTATTTTAGGAAGCAGATAGAATTGTCCTGGTCTACAATCAATAGGATTTAAGGTCTCATAGACGTTGATACTAATCTCATTTTTCTGGTAATGGCGGCGGAGAATTGCCTCCGCCATGTAAATCTATTTATCCATTACTACAACCGAAGAGCCTTTGTCTGCTTTCTTGATTACAATGTCATTCCGACTTTTTAATGATTGTAAGGCAGATCTCTCTTCCTTACTCAAATTGTCGGGAGTCATGTTTGGCATTGAAAGGAGCTTCTCTATGTCTGACTCAACATATGATTAAATATCCCGCTATATTTTTTATGCGCCCGGATCGATAGATCCGAGGCGTATATTGTTTTGTCCTGTCTCTCTGTCTGTCTGTTTGTTTGTTTGTTTGTTTGTCCCCAAAGTTTAATCTTTGCCATAACTTTTGAACCATGAAAGGTAGAAACTTCATATTTGGTATGCATACTACACTAGTTAGTAGCTTTCAAATGACACCAATATTAATGACCTTGTGAACTTGAATGTGACCTATATGCTAAAAATAGCTTTTCTGTCTGCAAACTTTAACCTTCGCCATAACTTTTGAACCATGAAAGATAGAGACTTCATATTTAGTATGCATACTACACTAATAAAGTTCTTTCAAATGACACCAAGGTCAATGACTTGGTGACCTTGACTGTGACTTATATGCTAAAAATAGCTTTTTCGTACCTTTCACTATATCTTTTCAACCATAAAAGATAGAGACTTTATATTTGGTGTGCATACTTCACTAATCAAGGTCTTTCAAATGACACCAAGGTCAATGACCTTGTGACCTTGACTGCTACCTAAGCTAGTATGCTAGAAATAGCTTTTTCGATTTTTGTTGCCACCGGGCGCATAGTGTTTCACAAACACATCTTGTTTTCTTTGATTATTCTTTATTAACTGAAGTTACGCTATTTTGAGAAAATGAAACCATGTACGATTTACTGATTGTCGCAATTAATAAGCATGATTAATTCGTTCAATTATGTAAATCGCACTTCACCCGAGTATACCCGATAGACCGGACGCATTTCATAGCGGTCCGGATTTCTTTCTTTATTAGTGTTCTTAAAAATTTCCAATTCAATATGTAATCAAATATGTAAATATCTAGTGTTTAGTAGTTTAGTAGTAGTGCTAGTTGTTTTTGTTTCTCTTTTTCCTTTGTTCTTATGACTTTTTAACTTTTTTCTTTGTCCCGAGCACTGGCGGATTTATGGGGGGGCGTAGGGGCGCACGCCCCCCCTAAAATTTTCAAAGTATGATGTGACTAATATTTATAATGCCACATTTTGGTACAAAACCAACCAAACCACTGTTATTCTGTCTGGTTTCACTTTTAAAATACACAAAAATCCAGGAGCTTCCGGGGGCTGCGCCCCCTGGTCCCCCCATTTAAAGTATGATATAAATAGTATTAAACACTTTGGTACATCACTAACCAATACCACTATTAGTAAGTACTAAGTAGGTAAATCGTTTATTATGGTGGCACAATACAATGAGAACTGAGAAACATTCAATACAATATTATCATTCAAACATCCGAACCTATATGCCACTTTTAAAAAAAAATTGAAAAATATGCACTATTATAGTGCCTGGTTTTACTCTAAAATACACGAAAACCCAGGAGCTTCCGGGGGCTTCGCCTTAAGGCGGCCCCCAGACCCCTTGCCTCAACAAAGTTATCCACGCCCCCCCTAACCACAAATCCTGTATCCGCCCCTGCCCAGGAAGGGAAAGGGCGTCCCGAAAATTTAACAATTTTTATTGTTCGTGTTGTTATTTTAGTGCTTCATATAAATTTCCATCCGTGACCTTGTATCTACTTGGTAGATCCGACATTTTGGATATACAGTGTTGTTGGTTTTTTAGTGATATATATATATATATATATATATATATATATATATATATATATATATATATATATATATATATATATATATATATATATATATATATATATATATATATATATATATATATATATATATATATATATATATATATATATATATATATATATATATATACTTTTTACATTTACTTCTTAATTTTATTCATATCTTTTTTTTTACCTTTTCACTCATATAGGACCCCCACACCCAACCTGCAATCAGGTTTTAAATGGGTCTATTCTAGCAAACACAAGCATAAACCTGAAAACGAGCATAGTGGATGAAGTACCATCGGCGGTTACACAAATATGTGTTCGTACTTATCCACCAATAAACAATAAAGATAGAGATATATGCATACAAAAAGAGGAAGAAGAGATTTTGATCCAGTCTTTGAAGAATGGAATGGAATATCAAATATCATTCTACACAGCTTTGATACTGAATGGTAGAAAAATCTATAGTAAACAGGGATGTCCAAACGTTACAGTTTTAACAAGTAAGTCATCTTTCTAAAAAAAAATAGGGATTCAGAATATGCTTAATCTATTATATTATTGATTGCATGAGTCAAAAGTAGTCGCAGAAATGTTTTCCGGGGGGAGGGGGCAGCTAGTGAATGTACTTACTTTTCGAACCTTTCATACCAATATTACATAGATCATGTTTTCGAGGAGGGATGCTCCTTCTCTTAGGGGGTCCACAGTCACCTTTTACTTGGTTTGGTATATACATTTAAAAAAATCATGCAAATTCGAGATATCCAGAGGGTCTGATACTTTAAAGCAACAGTTTTATTAGCTCACCTGAGCGGAAAGCTCAAGTTAATTTTTCTGATCACATGTTGTCCGGTGTCCATAGTTGGGCCACGCCCTAATTCAATGGGAGATAATTGTGAATAACTGAAAATTTGGTGGCATATTTTAAAAATCTTCTTCTCAAGAACCACTGTGCCAGGAAAGATTAACTTATGGAGAAACATCCTCAGGTAGGGTAGATTCAAGTTTGTTCAAATCATTACCCCCGGGGGTAGGGCGGGGCCAAAATGGTCGACCAAAGTTTTACATAGAAATATATTGGAAAAATCTTCTCAAGAATGACAAAGCCGTGATTCATCATATTTATATGGAAGATAGTATAGTTTCAAGTTTGTTCCAATCATGACCCCCTGGGGGAAGGGCAGGGCCAAAATGGCCGACCAAAGTTTTAACATAAAAATAGAGAGGAAAATTCTTTAAAAATCTTCTTCTCAAGATTAACAAAGCCATAATTCATCATATTTATATGGAAGCATGCTCAGGTAGTGTAGATTCAAGTTTGTTCCAATCATGACCCCCTGGGGGAAGGGCAGGGCCAAAATGGCCGACCAAAGTTTTACATAAAAATATAGAGGAAAATTCTTTAAAAATCTTCTTCTCAAGATTAAAAAAGCCATAATTCATCATATTTATATGGAAGCATGCTCAGGTAGTGTAGATTCAAGTTTGTTCAAATCATGACCCCCTGGGGTAGGGCGGGCCAAAATGGCCGACCAAAGTTTTACATAGAAATATATTTAGGAAAATTCTTTAAAAATCTTCTTCCCAAGAATGACAAAACCATAATTCATGAAAATTTATATGGAAGCATGCTCAAGTAGTGTAGATTCAAGTTTGTTCAAATCATGACCCCTAGGGGAAGAACGGGGCCAAAATGGCCAACCAAAGTTTTACCAAAGTTTTACAGTGAAATATATGTAGTAAAATTTTCAAAAATCTTCTCAGGAATGGCAAAGCCATAATTCATCATATTTATATTGAAGCATGCTTAGATAGTGTGAATCAAAGTTTGTTCAAAAAATCATTTTTTTAAAAAATAGCAAATCCATGATTGGGGATGGGACTTCTTTTCGATTTAAACTTTACAATAAAAAACATTTTCTACTTTTTCCTAGCCTTAGTGCTCAGGTGAGCGATGTGGCCCATGGGCCTCTTGTTGATTATAAAATGAAAATGAATGAATCTTTAAAAAGTCATTTTATCTTAGTTTTAAATGAAAATGACTTTTTAAATCTCTGAGTCATTGTTTTCGTGGTGAAGCATACATAACTCCATTTAGACCAGAAGCAGACAAAGTGTTTACCATTCTCTTCGTTAATATAAATATCATGATACTATACAGATATAAAGAAACGGCCGTAATCTTTATTCAGGTGGATAGCATCAACATGTAACAAATTTATTAACGAAGAGAATGGTTATTCTTGAACTGCATTGTATTTCTCAACTTCGGATTATTGACCTGAATTCACCTACATGCGAAGTCTTTTCTAATCAATACTTAACTATCGCCCCAGTCGCTGTCTACTTCACTTGTTTCCATAAATTAAATAAAAAAACAGGTAGGTTTTTAGTAAAGAGTGTAGAAAGTTTTGATATTATCATTTGTCCGTCTGTCAGTCTGTAAGTCTGTCAGTCCATCACAAAAACTTTGACCTTGGTCATATCTTTTATATGAGAAGAGATAGGGCTTTCATATTACAGATGTGTATTACCTGTGACAAGACCTTTTTAGCTCACCTGAGCCGAAGGCTCAAGTGAGCTTTTCTGATCACATTTTGTCCGTCGTCCGTCTGTCCGTCTGTCTGTCTGTCTGTCCGTCTTTCTGTCTGTCCGTCTGTAAACTTTTCACATTTTCGACTTATTCTCAAGAACCACTGGGCTAATTTTGACCGAACTTGGTACAAAGCATCCTTGGGTAAAGGGGAATCTAAATTGTTAAAATAAAGGGACATATCCCCTCGCATGGGGAGATAATCAAGGAAAGACAAAAATAGGGTGGGGTCATTAAAAAATCTTCTTCTCAAGAACCACTGGGCCAGTAAAGCTGAAACTTATGTGGAAGCATCCTGGTATAGTGTAGATTCTAAATTGTTCACATCATGACCCCCGGGGGAAGGGCGGGGCCACAATGGGGAATCAAAGTTTTATATAGAAATATATAGGAAAAATCTTTGAAAATCTTCTTCTCAAGAACCACTGGGCCAGAAAAGCTGAAACTTATGTGGAAGCATTCTGGTATAGTGTAGATTCTAAATTGTTCACATCATGACCCCCAGGGGAAGGGCGGGGCCACAAAGGGGTATCAAAGTTTTATATAGAAATATATATGAAAAATCTTTGAAGATCTTCTTCTCAAGAACAACTGGGCCAGAAAAGCTGAAACTTTTGTGGAAGCATCCTGGTATAGTGTAGATTCTAAATTGTTCACATCATGACCCCCAGGGGATTGGGCGGGGCCACAATGGGGAATCAAAGTTTTATATAGAAATATATAGGAAAAATCTTTGAAAATCTCCTTCTCAAGAACCACTGGGCCAAAAAAGCTGAAACTTATGTGGAAGCATCCTGGTATAATGTAAATTTTAAATTGTTCACATCATGACCCTCGGGGAAGGGCGGGGCCACAACAGGGAATCAAAGTTTTGTATAGAAAAAATCTTTGAAAATCTTCTTCTCAAGAACCACTGGGCCAGAAAAAGTGAAGCTTATGTGGAAGCATTGTGGGGTAGTTTTAATTCTAAATTGTAGGAATCATGAACCCGGGGGAAGGGCGGGGCCATTATAGGGAATCAAAGTTTTACATAGAAATATATAGGAAAAATCTTTGAAAATCTTCTTCTCAGGAACCACTGGGCAAAAAAAGCTGAAACATATGTGCCCATGGAAGGATCTTGGGGTAGTATAGATTTCAAAATGTCTAAATTATGATCAGTGGGGTAGGGTAGGGATGCATTATGTATAACAAGGGGGAAATCTGGTAAAGAACAGAATGGTAAAAGCTTCTCAGGTGAGCGATGTGTCCCATGGGCCTCTTGTTACATACACTATGATTTTTGACCCCGTAACCTTGGGCTTCAAGTTTGACAAACTTTTTATTACAAGCAAGACTTGTAATATTTTACATGGCTTTGGAAACCAATACATAAGTTTTCAATTTAAGTTTGAAATTCACGGAATAATGATAATTATTATTCGAAAAATATATACTACATTTATAAGATTAACGAAAAACATTTCATAATTCACAAAATGGGTAAGTAATGGCCCTATGTAAGGACGATGTAGGTCTACTACAACACTTTATGAAACATTTGAATGTGAAATCTCTTATGATACAGTACTAAACTTTATTGCTTTGTAGGTCCATCAGATTTACCATGCAATGAGACCCAGAATTTAGTGTCAACAGTTATTTCCAGTGAAAGCATAACGTTAAATTTGTCGTCCTTTCACATCGATGAAAATAAGAACACAAAAATATGTGCTACGGAACTTAGCAAACAGATAAACAAGTGTGTTGCAGACAGTAAAAACGACATCGAATTTACAGATTTATCTGCCGGTTTGCTATATAACTTCAGTATCTACGCCAGTCTATTCTATGAAAAAGCAAACGAAACTTTAAAAAGTTCAAGGAGTTGTAAATTCCAGAATTATACAAGTAAGTACTTTTTTTCTTTTGAATCACTGCAGAATTTGCCTTTAATTTTTGTTTTTATTCATTCGAAAATTAAATAAACATTCTATTTAACATCATTATCATAAGTTTGTTTTACGTAGAATCCTTCTGAATCAACAAGACCAGTCTGAACAAATGTTTAATATACATCTAGTTATCTATAAAGGTAAATTAAAGAACCACTCGTTAAGTATGGAATGAAACTTTGGACAGGCAGTCCTGTGTAGTCTACATATTGTGTTTTAGGGAAGACAGGACACATGAATAAAAAGACATATTACGTCATAATCGTGATGATACATATATACATGTTAAACGTTGTTAAAATCAACAGTTCTTGTGTAATTTTATTCTAAATTCTAAATTTTTTTTGTAACATTTGATTCTAGAAATTATTATTAATAAATTTTTTAAAGATCTTGCCATCTTTTAAATATTGTGAAGTTGCCCAATCCACACATTTGTTTCTCTTTACCCTGCAGTCTGACGTCAGTGACGTCATAGACGTAGTGTTTTAATTCTCAGTGCAGCGAGATCAGGTAAACACACCCGTCATAATCAGTTTTATTTTATAATAAACAGATCACAGTCAATAAATTTCTGAAGCATATTTTTTAAAATTAATTTTCGTATTTAGTAGCAGAAATCCTCTCTATTTAGATAATTTTGAATGTTTATGTTTTCATGTGATATCACAATTGATTTCCCGCACTCGGAAAATACGAACGTGAAAGGTTTTTATTATGCTTACGTCTAATTCAACAATTTCCTGTGCGATATTGAGGTAAGCTTCACCCTGCGATATTTATGCAGTAAATAATTACAATGAAGGACTGGCATTCAATCGCAATTTTAGAAATATTTATTGACAGAATTTGTTCAAAATGAGGTTTTTGTCGTTGAAGCTGCCTTGAAAAATGCAGAAATTATCCCACACAAATTCTTTTAAAAAAATTAAAACAATTGCTTTCAGAAAATTTAAACCCTATGAATAATCTGGAATATTTGATTATATAGTGTTATCTATCATAATTATCGTTTGTGCGTAAAAATTCGCATTATGGACTCCGTTATGGCCCCGTAAACATGAAGTATCTTAACTCCATACAAACTCTACACAGGACGGTATTTGTGGGGCATTGTATTTAAATAAGTCAAGAAATCCCAGGACAGGGCCATTTTAAAATGTTTTGAACATATTAAATTAGTAATAAAAAAAAAAAGACGAAAAAAATTCACTGACAGAAAGGTCCTGTTCCTCCTTAAGGCAGTAGATTTCTTTCTTATTTTTAAATACTTTAGGTCAGACGCCATGTTTTGCATCTATCTCCTATTTCTTTGTGATATAAACATTTCTAGTAAGCTTGTTTCAAAGCAACAATTGGGTCCTGTTTTCAATATACATAGAGATTTGTTCGAAATAGAGTGACATCATTATGATATACGGCAATTGACTAATGTCTAATGACTTCATTAGCTTTTGAAATTATAATCTACCCTGAACCGTGGACAAGTTGTCTAGCTTGAAAAATAATCATCACTGCGTTCTGAAATTTTCACTTCTCTATAGTACATGTACATATTTTCTGAATAAACATAACAAAAGACAGTACAGGGTGTTTTACAATATGTCTCACATCTAAATGCACATAGAAAAATGACAACAAAAGCTACGTATACATTTTTCTTTTTCATCAGCATATGTTCAACTTTTTTTGAGCCGGTTACTCTGGCAACAAATCCTAAAATGTTATTCTCCATGTGTTTTCCCAACATTATCCTAAATAACTTCAGAGACTAAGGCTTAGAAATTTCTGATCACTCTTTTGTAAGTTTCTCAGGATATTTGAGACTTTTCTTGTTTTAGATCTGGCTTTTAACCCCCACCCCAACCCTAAAGTGCATATCTTTTTTTAAAGTTGCATTTAAATAAAGGTGTAGTTTCAGAACTACCAGTATGTGTTAATTAATGTCCACTTCTTTCGCTCTTTCTTTCGGTCATTATCGCAAATTTTAATCGGCTCTGAACTTCAATTGGCTTTAAATACTGAAATCTTGCATGCCGACACACTAATAACTCTTTGGGATTTTTAAATACACTAGATACACTAACTGGCATTGTTACAATCTATTTCCCTAAACTCAGATCTAACTTTCATGAGGTTTTCTCAATGATAGATTCACTTTGATATTGCTTTCATCTATTCTGGATTTTTTTTTGGGGGGGGGGGGGGGGAGAGGGCGGGCAGGATTTAAGTGTTTTTCATTACATTATAATTTAGTTCAAACTCCCTAATTATTCTTCATATATGAAAACTAGACAACAATATCTGGTTTAGATAATTTTCGTCATCACACCCTGTACAATTTTTAAGATATCGTTCGTATATCAAAATATTACAATTTTAATTGATGCAAGTTGTATTTCATGTTTGGAAAGACGAAATTATGACAACACTGATTATATCAACAGTTTCGTCATGGTAAATTATAATTTTCCCGATACTTTGCAAAATCAATATTTTAGATCAATAAGCTTACCTACAGTGTTTTGTTATTTTTGGTATCATGCTCAATATTCAGATTATGCCCATTTAAGTATAAGTCACATTATTCAACGATGGGGTATACGATGAGAAACCGAGCGTTCTTTGATGAAAATGGCGTGGTTGCCGGCCTGGCACCACTAGTGATCAGACGATGACTGAGTCTTTTTTGCGAATCGGTGGGGTCATCGGTAGGAAATAATTCGTTATTAAAATTCAGCGATGTCTCCAACGATGCCTCACATCGCTCCTCATCGGCAACCCATCATTAACACATCTTGTAAGCATCGGCCGATGTATGACCGAGCATCGTCCAATATCCGTTGAATCTGAGGTCATCGGGGGGTTGAGTGGTGTTCAACAGATAACGACTGATCATCGGTCAATGTTCGACCAAACATTGGCCCGTAGTCGACCGATGTACGAACGATGTTCACCAATGTATGAGCGATGTGATGTACGTCGGCCGATTATCCTGGAAAATCCTTTTATGCTTAGCAATGCATCGCTGAACCTTTATAAGTCCGGCCGGCAACCACGCCATTTTTTCATAAAACGCGTTGGTTGCCCATCGTATGCACATCGCTGGATAATGTGACTGATACTTTAAGGACTACTAGGCCGATGTGGACCGATGTTGGGGCATCGTTAACACCACGGATTACTACCGATTGCCACCGCTCTACGGCTACCGAACGGGAAATGTGACCTAGGCATTACGAGGGCTGTCCGTAAAGTTCGTGGACAACATTGATAATTTCTGACAAACATTGACAAAATATTTGAAACTTTTATTTTCATTAAATTTTTCATTTTATAAATATGCAAGTTTTCAACAAAAACAAAGCACAAATAGTTATATTTTTATCAGATACAAAACAGACACACACTCATACCCGGAACACTAAATCGAAAATTCTTGACGTTACCGACGTCAAAAGCTAAATACGAGCACTAGTAACTTTTCTCAACATAGTCAGCGTTTAACTCAGTGCACTTCTTATGTCGCTTTGACCACTCATGAAAATATGCGCAAAATGTTCAAGTTTCATTCTTAAAATAATATTAAACAATGCCTCTCTCATATCAGGGACTGCAACCATCCAACCACTGTCCGTGTAAAGACTATTTCATTTACGGAAATACAGCATGATCACGTTACGAAATTCTTATTTTCAAGCACTGCAATCTCGGAATAATGGTTATCCTTCACGCTTGTCATCCTGTAATCTGTTCATTCCGTCCAAAAATATTATATGCCACTTTATGCCTAGGTCACATTTCCCGGCCGGTAGCCGTAGACCGGTGTTAATCGGTAGTAATCCGTGGTGTTAACGATGCCCCAACATCGGTCCACATCGTCCTAGTAGTCCTTAAAGTATCAGTCACATTTTCCAGCGATGTGCATACAATGCGTTTTATGAGAAAAATGGCGTGGTTGCCGGTCGGATTTACAAAGGCCAAGAGATGCATTGCTAATCATAAAACGATGTTCCAGGATAATCGGCCGATATATATTACATCGCTCATACATTGGTGAACATCGTTCGTACATCGGTCGACTTCGGGCCAATGTTTGGTCGAACATCGACCGATGATCGGTTGTTATCAGTTAAACACCTCTAAATTTCCCGATGACCTCAGATTCAACGAATATTGGACGATGTTCGGCCATACATCGGCCAATCCTTGAAAGATGTGTAAATGATGGGTTGCCGATGAGGAGCAATGTGAGGCATCGTTGGGGACATCGCTGATTTTTTACTACGAATTATTTCCTACCGATGACCCCAACGATTTGCAAAAAATACTCGGTCTCCGTCCGATCACTAGTGGTGCCAGGCCGGCAACCACGCCATTTTCATAAAAAAAAAAGCATCGCTTTCTCATCGTATACCCCATCGTTGAATTATGTGACTTATAATTTAATACTAGTGAACGACTACTTTTACTATGTTTTCCCGATTGTTTACTGAATGAATAAGTCTCTGTAGGTGTTTTTCCGATGTCAACGCAGAATTTTATCACTGTTCACTGCGCCACCTATTCCAAAAACGTCTCTTCTTTGAACAATTGCGATCCTGTCTCAGTTAATATATTCTAACGCTGATTACTCAGTCATTTTGAAAATTTAAACGTTCAAATTTAGAAGGTTTGACGTGGTAACTTCTGTCAACCTCATAATGTAAAATTCATTCAGATCTCTCTAGATTTTTTTTTTAATACAAATGAAATTTAAAATGTGATAAATATTTTTTTAATTAAAATTTTGCGGTGCTTGGGGTCTCCAATCCAAGTCTAATCATGAAGCCATAATTGTAATTAAACATTTGAAATTTAATAAATTTTTACATTATTCAATTTACAATTAGTAAAGGATTAGAAATATGCAAATAATAAATATCAAGGACACAACTTTTATTAAATTTTTGGCTTGTCCACGAACTTTACGGACAACCCTTGTAGATGTGTGACATATATTGTGAAACACCCTATATGTGGTAATGGCCAATATTTGCCACCCAAGTCAAATGTTGACGGAGAAATTAGAGAATAACCATCTTCTAATCTAGCATTTGCGACCGTTAATGCTGAATTAATTGATTTCCTAAGAAAATGTTTAATGCAACAAGGATTAATGTGTTAAGTATGAATACCCTAGCGCTTACCGTTCAAAAGTTATGGCCAAGATAAAAAAATCACAAGTACGGAAAACTCCGAGGACAAGGTCAAAAGGTCAAGGTTTTTATTATTCAATGAAAGGTAATCCAAAAAAAACTACATATTTGAAGTATGAGAGTACTAGTATCTACCGTTTAAAAGTTACGGCCAAAGTAAAAATTTGGCAATTTTGTGTAAAATGGGATAAACTCCCAGGTAAAGGTCAAAAGGTCAAATTTGGTGGTACCCAAAGTGAGGTCTTGTCACAAGGAATATACATATTAAATATGAAAGTCATAGATCAAATAAATGAAAAATTATGGTAAAGGTTAAGGTTTTTGAGGACAACAAAAATCCGCCAGATAGACAGACTGACATACAGGCGAACACGATAAAACTATATAGCCCCGAATCTTCGACTACGGGGACATAAAAAGAAATGGTCTTCAATTTACTTTTCATATTAATATACATTATAAAGAAGACGTTACAACAATGAAAATGTTTTTTTCTGATCTTCATATTTAATTCTCTGAAAGATATGCTTAGAACTGAGTAAAAAGGTGGTGTAAAACAAGAATTAAGGTAGAACCTATGTCGGAAAGTCTTTGTCACAAGATTTTCAAACTTTTGAAAAAGATAAATTAGTACTTGCTTATCAATCAGTTAAGATATCATGATATGTTTCCATGTTTATTAATCTAGAACAGCTTATGAAACTTGGTATGGTATTTACATACTGCGACTTCACATTTTCATATATTTTTAGGGGTACTTCTCATCAAGGGAATATGAAAAATCACAAAAATATTTCTTCAAACATCTTAACTGAATAATATTTAACAATATTTCATCAAGATTAATTTCTTTTTTATTCAATCAACATAAAGGATAAGTTCACCAATAAAAGAAATAGTCAAATGAACTCTATTATTTTTAGTCAATTATTCACCCTATATTTGTAAATATATACATGTATTTGTCAAAATTTCTAAGTGCCCACTTTTCTTTTTTCAAAAACTTCTAAACCTTATGATCACTGTGCTAATTTCTTACAATTTTGTCTTTCAATTGCAATACTTACCTGTCAGGGCCAAAAATACGAATATTCTTGATTTTTTGCACTTACACGGAATTTAATAATTAAATGACTGTTTGGGGTTACTTTCAGATTAAATATTTATCGGAAAATGTTCTCTTTCTTTAAAAAAATCATATTTAATTAAAGAAAAATTGTAATCAAACACCAAAAATATGAATAGGTTACAAATAATTGTTAAAAGGAATGCACATCATTTCATTATAGATACATGTATCACAAAAACGTACAAACGATCTACAACACGTACATCTTTGACTTAGATACATTTCATCAAGATATTACACCATATAGCTGGCAACTAACGATTTCTTACGATTTATGCATTCCTTCAAAATGGTTACATACCATTCAAATTATTACGAAAGTTGTATGTGCATTGTAATTTCATTACACTAGTTAGTCTTGGGTTTGTCAACTTCAGGTGCTTACATATTTTCTCTTATTCCAGAAATATATTGACATTAAGCATTATAAACCAAAAAATATATGAATTGAATCAAGATTATGTTGGCATGATTAAATTCTGTTAATTTCAAAATGCATTTTTATTGAAGCTGTCAAGTACGGGAAAAAGTGGCATTGAATAAATTATGACGTCTTAATGGATTAGCACAGGTTTAACACATCAGCAAGTTATGATGTCATACGAAGTAGGTTCTACGTTAAAAGAAATGTAATGAATACTGTGTGCTAAATCAAAGGTTTATGTCTACATGTATAGTTTTTGCATTAGAATGACTGTGTATTTTACACCAACCCATAGTTTACAGAGCATATCTTAGGTCTTTTATTTACCCCATCCCCTTTATTATTAGGATCGAGGAAGTAGATATTGAACAAAAGCAAAAAAAACACCCTATCTTTATTTTTTAATAAGAAAGGGATTAAAAATAAGCTAAAATAATCTTCTATTCTACTAATTTTTAACTGTTACTTTGCCACAATACTTTCAAGTATGCCAACACCAACATTTAAAGTATGCTTTAATCATTGCAAAGTAAATTATGATATGATAGTACTTGTGTGAAGGTTTAACTTCATTTCGATATATTATCTAGAGCCTCTTTCAGAATTATTGAAAGGTATTGAGTTTTATTTATATTTCTGCTTTTCATTTAAATTATTTTTTTGTTTTGATTTAACGTAATGTTCTTTTCTTTTCTTTTTTTTT